>VMDO01042312.1:0-10625 GCA_007922755.1 Pedetes capensis | reverse complement strand
TTTTTTTTTTTTTTTTTTTTTTTGGCTTGACTTAGGGAAACAGCTATTTTTTTCTACCTTTGTCTTTGCATCTAAAAAAGATTTCATTTAACCCTTTCACTTGTGAAATCTGCTAATAACAATAATAGAACAATTACTAAGTACAGTTAAATATTTAGTGCAAACTATATGCTAGGCTCCAGGAAAGTGATTTCTATAATTATCTCTTAGTCTTCAACTCATCCCTGTGCAGTGAATTTATCATTGTAAAATAAGGGTAAGTTTCTTGCTTAACCTCATTTAGTTAGTGACAATATTGAGTGTAAATCCTAGGACAGAATGATCTAAAGTCCCATGTTCTCAACTACTTCTCTTCCTAATAAATTAACTACTGATACAGAGAGACAATATTTAAGGAACATTATATAGGTATTAGTCACTGTGCTAACTTTTAAGTAAGCACATGGTAATAAGATAGGTATAGTCATTACCCTCATGGAACTTACTCTGTAGTGTGGCAATAGCCAGTATGAATGTAAATAACCACAATAAGAACAACTCCAGAGATTGTAATATTTATTATGAAGGAAACAAATAAGGAACTGTAATAGATAAAGCAGGGACAAGCAGGACCTTAGTGACAGTGGCCCTGAAATCCCCTTTGAAACAGTAGCATCTAAAGCAAGATCACAAGTTAAGTACAAGTCAGCCACATACATAACAGATTCTGGAGAGTAAGGAAGGAGAATCATAGGAGAAAGGGAAAATATTACTAGATGTAATAAAATATCACTGGAATACTTGATTTACAAATTTAAAAGGATTGTGTAATGAGAGAAAAATTGTCAAAGACACAGTGAGAGAGATCACTAGAGACTCTGAAGACCATAATAAGGAATTTGGATTTTATTCCATGTGCAAAGTGAGGTCATTTGAACATTTCAAAATGTTAGACATTCATTCATCTATTCATTCATCACTTATTTACTGAATACCTACTATGTATCAGGGTACGCCCGCAGTGCCAAAGAAATAGCACTGAACAAGAGACCAAAAGTCAAAACCTCTAAGTAAATTATATTTTTATTAGAAAAATAATGCCAGTCCTTGAATTCAGCATATAAAAGAATTTATACCTGACACAGAAGTTATAGTAGAGTGTATGGAATATTTTTATTAAAGACAGTACACCTTTAAGGATTGATTACTGGGAAAACTGAAGCACCTGGAGAAGTTTAGGTCAACCAGGAAAGAACACTAGAAAAATTTGTGTTCCCTGGGTGAATTGGCATAAAGAGGTTTCTCTTCCCCAAGGGAAGGTAAAGAAGCCAGAGAGAACAGGAGAAGATGACAGGCCTGAAAGAAGAGAGAGGTGTGTATGTGGTTGCTGAAGAGAGAAGACCTAGAAGAGGAAGACAGAGGAAGAAGGAAGAGTGAAGAAGAGAGCTTGTAGAAGAAGAACATGGGCACACGTTCCCTCTAGTTTTATCCAAATTGGGGCACACCCAGTGTGACATCAGCCCTGGGTACTTAGTGTTACTTGGGCCCAGGGTTTTTGTTTTGTAAATGGTTCAAGTACTTGGATAGGGTGTGGGACCCATTAGAAAATGTCCTTCCAATGTCCTCAAAGATGTAATTGGCTTCATTCATCATGGCCCAATGGCAGGAACCATTTTCAATCTCCATTTCCTCTGTATTGCCTGCTAATAGCTAAGTTAGCTACCTAACAATATGAGTAACATTGGAGGGCTTTGAGAATTTGTTTTTTTACCTCATCTGATTTTTATTTTAAGCAGGTCATTCGGCACTGAGAATAGACAGAAGCAGTGAAGAGAAGCATTAAGTTTTAAGAGGCTTTCGAATAATCCTAGTAAGAGGTGATAGCAGTTTCTCCTATTCACACGTGGTGAGACATGGCCAGATCAAGCATATGTATTTGAAGCCAAAGGTTATAAAAGTTAGTCCTATAGGATTGAATAAAAAGAGAGAATCTAAGCTAGCCACTGTGACCCACACCTGTAATCCCAGTCACTCCAGAGGCTGAGGCAGGAGCATCACAAGTTTGAGGCCAGAGGCAGCCTGCACAACTTAGAGAGACCCTAATCAAAAGACAAAAGAGGCTAGGAGTATGGCTCAGTAGCAGAACACTTGCCTAGCATGCACATAGCCCAGAGTTCAACTTCCCAGCGTTTTAAGATGGACGGTGGGAAGGGACAGAGAAAGAGAGAGAGAGAGAGAGAGAGAGAGAGAGAGAGAGAGAGAGAGATCAATATTTTAGTTTAAGTTAAATTAGAAATGTTTATCGACCATCCAAGTAAAATTGGTGAGTATATAGATATTTTATTCTAGAGTCTGGAGAATCAATCTTTGTTAAATAATTAAATATGGGCATCATTAATATGCAAATCATAATTAAAGAATAAGAGCAAACGAGATCATCAAGTGCATGAGTGTAGATAGAAAAGAAAAGAAGCCCAAAAGCTTAAAAGCTAGCTAGTATAACATGACCAAATAAGGTGTAATCCAACCTAGAATTCTTGTGAGAGTGAAGGGAGAGAGATAAATAATGAATACTGAACCGTGGGTATAACCAAGGTTTGTTTTATGTAAACCAAGATATATGATCATATATGAAGGGAAGAATTGTTGCAGAAATCTCTCTGAGTAGATATGTCATTTGGGTCCTTCAGAAGGAAGAACTGGAGATGGCTTTAGGAGCAGAAACATGAAAGGTATGTCTGGAATATCTGTAAATATTAAAAAAGTAAAATAAATGAACCTAGAAATCTTTCAGAATATGATGCAGATTTGACAACTATGAAAGTAAAGGAAGGAGACTGTGAGTCTCAGATTGCTATACAGATCTGATAAAGTCTTGGGCAATCCAATGGGAAATTCCAGTGTAAATGTTCAGTGTTATTTGGGTTTCTCTCTAGTGGGCAGAATTAGGAATACCCTAGTATCTTAGCTCAGCCATTACAGGAGGAATGTGCAGGAAGAGCATGGGCTTGATTGATCCTGAGGGGAATCATCAAGGCCTTGCCAGCTGGAAGCTGCTAGTCACTGCACTCCTCACAGATAAATATCAAATTCTTTCTTGAAGTGAGATTCAAACAAACATCTTCATGGCTGCTAAAATAGGTGAGAGATGATGGGATATAGTACAAAAATGGAGCAGTATACTTTAGCCATAAGCACAATGAGGGGGAAGGTATAGGAAGAAATATTTTAGGTTAACAGAAGAAAAGAATGTAACAAATAATCATCTAAAAAATAGGGATGGTAAATAGCTTAGGAAATGTGAATTCTAGGCCGCACCTCAGGACCACTTGTTTAATGATCACAAACTTAAAACGAGACTAATCAACATGTTTATGTGCTTTTTATTCAGTTACATGGAAGTAGGCACAAAGTATATAGCTAGATATTATAAGAGTTTGGTATAGCTAAATGAACATAAAGAAAAAAAGGAAGTAGAGGGAAGATACAGGTGAATATGAAGCAGTGAATACTGTGATTGACCATTGGATTTAAAGAGGGTATGAAATAGGATAAAAGTGGGGTGGATCAGGGAGTTGTAATTCCTAGAGAGATCAAGGAATTACTTAATTTGCAATTCTTTGAGGAAGAAATTAAAAAAACTCAGGAGGTATTTTTCGGGCATTGAGATACTTGAAATTGAGACCATGAGAGTGGATAACAGGTAGGGTGGCATATGAGATGATTAATGAAAAAGAGTTCAAGGAACTGAAAGATTAATATATTGAAAAGAGCTATTGGGATTTTGATTAAAACTTTTAGAAACTCACTTTGCCCATTGTGTGAAAAATGGACTGTGTGGGAATAACAATGTTAACAGTGATATTAATGAGATAGTATGGTTGAAAAATAATGGTTTTTGGACTAGGGTGGTAACATAGAAGAATGAAGGAAATAGAAATATGAGAAGTTTACATTGGTGACAGGGCAAATAAGATTTGCTAATGTATTGCTGTGGGGAACAAGGAAAAGGGATACACCAAGGATGAATGCCAGGTATTTTTATTTGGGCAATGGAATGGATGCTGGTTCTAGTTACTAGGATGGAAAAGACTAAGGCGATAAGAAGTTGAGTACTAAAGTATGATTTTCTTTAAAGGCATCTAAATTTGAGATGTCTATCACACAGGAGAAGGCAATATCAAATAAGCAATTGAATACTTGAGTTTAGAGTTAAGAGTGGATATATATGCAAGAGATAAAAATTTTGTAGTTGATATAATATAGACAATATTTAGTTATGGGAAGTTTTTCACTAACTTTGCAAGATTATAATGAACAAATACAATAACTCTGAGTAAAAGTAAGATCAAAAATGAAGAAATCTGGGGAGGAGAAGCCAGGAAAAGAGACTAAGAAGTTGTGTCCAAATACCTGAGGGGAAAAGTAATAAAGTGTGGGGTCATGGAATTCAAGAATGGAGCATGTTTCGTAAGTGAAGTTTGGTAAACTGTGGTTTGTGTTGTCTAGTGATCAAATATAAAAGAAGAATTAGGCATAGTATTGGAAACATGAAAATTTCTGGTGTCATCAAAAAGGGTAGTTTTGCTGAAGGGAGATAGAGATAAATTAAATGGGAATGAATTGACAAATAACTTTGGGCAAAATGTAAGTCCAGATTGAATCATCTCCCAACTGTTCATATGAATGATAAATAATTTTCAATATATAAAATTATGTCAAAGCAATTCTCCAAGAAATGATAACAAAGAAGAAAACAATGATGGTAAAGTGAGGCTGAGACCACATGGTTGTCAGAAGCCAAGGTGGATAGAATTAGTGGAGGCCAGAAGATTAACACCTAAATTGTGGGTGGGAGCTAAATGTTCCCTGTGAGTGATAGCACATCAGAACTAGATCATGACATTAGAACAAAGGATGAAGTCTAACATTATGGCTATGTACTAGGACTAAAACAGCATTCTCCAACTAACCTGATCTGCACCAAATATTTTAATTGCTGGGGAATCATATAGAACAGAGACAACCCAGTTATCCTATAAAATGAATCTACATCATCCAGGTGTGATGGCTAGAGTTGCACTATTAGCACAGAGAAAGAATTCCCAAAGCACAAGGGTCAAGGGTCATATGGCCAGGTGGTCAGGAAAGCCAGATTGTAGCAAGTATACCACATCTCTAGAAAGGTAGGCATAACTGAGAAGAAAAAGTTTTAAAAAACTAAACATTCACTAAAGATGATATTGTTAAAACAATCACAAAAGAGAAAATACAATTGCTACCATAAGAAATGAATATACCTTCTCCTCTCCAAAATAGGAAAGAATCATATCTGAGAAAATAGAGACAACTAAGCAATTTGAAATGAATTTCTAATTCCTTAATAATCTATTATGAAAATATCTAAAATACACAAAAGAGATTACCATTATCCAGCTTCAACCATTTTTAACATTCTGTCAATTTTGCTGTACCAAACCCCACGATTATTTTGTTCATTTATTTCAGAACAAGTCCAGGACATTATGCTGATTTACACATGACTATTTTTGAATATATCTAAGGGATAAGCGTTAGCAATTTGTTCCTAATACCCCTTCACACTCAATTGATATTTTAATCTAGGTTTCTTTGTTGAAAGTTAGAATCATGGAAGGGGCTGAAGCTACAACGGGAACATTGTCTGCTGGGTACAGAGAGGGAATTGTAGGATACCTTGGCTTTTTCATTCTTTCTGGCCTCCATTCTGCCATCACTGCCTCCCATTCTCCAAATCTAGCTTGAATCCTGGAGTTTGGAAAGAAAACTTGAAGGGATATTTGCTTTTTAAATTAAATTGGACCATATTCCTATAATTATAGAGGATTTTTAGTAACATTTATAATGCCTAGAGAATAAATCTTTCCCCGTCACTCTCTTTTATCAGGATTTTCCTGGCTACTCATATGAATTTTATTACCATTTTCTCTGGCTTCATAAAAGTGAAAACCATTGGCATCATATTGGGATAGCATTAATTATCTCAGCAAAATTAACATATGAATATGTCCAGTTTTCCCAATCAAGAGACTAATATATCTTTCCATTCATTTAATTATATGTGTGTGCCAATGAAGAATAATTTAAAACTTTTTTCATGTAAGTTTTTCACATTTCTTGCTAAGTTTGTTATGCCTAGTCATTTTATTTTATCCTCATTTGCTAATATTTTTAATAGGAAAAAACACACCTAATTTGTAACATGGCTTAAGCATGTGAATTTCAGACACTTTTTTCCTAATTTAAATAGCATCACCTTCTTTTCCATTGCACCTTCTAAACAGTTACTTCTTTATACATTGATCCTGATGGCTTATCTGTGTTAATTTTTCTTTACTAAGTTCTCCTAATTGTTTTTAGTGTTTTTTCCAGTCATTCTTTTGGATTTTTCAGATGTACAATTTGATCCTTTGTATAAGGATATTGTTTTGTATCTTCCTCTTTAAATTATTACCCTTCAGTTGTTTTCTTTTGTTCAGTAGCACTGGCTAATAATAACTAGTGCTAAACAAAATAGAAATAATCAGCAATTGTCTCATTAATAACATCAGTGAGTGTTTCTAATGCATTTTTGCAATAATACACGCCATGATAAAGAAGAATCACCATTTTTTTCCTCAAAAAGCAATTTTTGGCTTTAGTTATTATTTGTCTTATTTCTTTTGTATAGTTCATATTTTCTATTTCACTTTTTTATTTCTTTCCCTCTAATTTCTTTCAAGGGGCTGGGTTTTAGCTTGGTTGGTAGAGTGCCATGCTACAATCTCTGAGGACTGAGTTCAATCCCCAGCACCTGAAAAACAGGAGAAGGGTATCACAATCCACTCCTGAAGCAATCCTGAAACAATCAGGATTGAAAAGCCTATGAGGGTTGCTATGAGTCAGACCTGACTCAGGAACTCATAACAAGAAACAACAAACTTGCTTTCACTGTATTTATTATGCTTTTTCTAGTTTTGTGGTTATATATTCATGTGTGTTTCTTTCTTTATTGATTACACCTT
Source organism: Pedetes capensis (assembly GCA_007922755.1). Lineage (NCBI taxonomy): Eukaryota > Metazoa > Chordata > Mammalia > Rodentia > Pedetidae > Pedetes > Pedetes capensis. The sequence continues at coordinate 3,603 of VMDO01042312.1, read as the reverse complement.
TTCTTCTAAGGATTGCATTAGTTAACCTACTTCATAGATTCTAGCATGTAATGAATTTTAGAGATGCTGTGATTTCAGCTTGAATAGCTTCTTTGTACAAAGACTTATTTTAATAGAGAGCTTACAAATTTTAGGTGAAAGCATCTACAAGTGTTACATTTTTTTACTAGTTTTGGCTGATAGTAAATAAAACACAGACCTCTGTCTGGTATTCTCTGATTTTGGGTAATATGCATCTGACATCAGCAGTATGTCCCTGGTTCCACATTATCGTCTGAATCTGGATTGATTTCTCAACAGATCCCTGTCTGTATAGTGCTGCAGTCACTTTTGAATGATCTTTAGTAAAATTTGGCTTGCATGTGATAGTAATGAAATCATTTGATGGCTTCCACATTAATCTGGGTACCCTTTCTTGGTAATAGGGATAAGTATGGATCTCTTCCAGTCAGTTGGCCAGGTAACTGCTTTCCAAATCTCTTGGCATAAACATGTCAGCACTTCTAGTACAGCATCTATTTATTGAAACTTCCCTATTGCTATTCCATCAATTCCTGGGGCCTTGATTTTCACCAATTACTTCAAAGAAGCTTCCACTTCTTCCTTCTGCAGTATTAGTTCCTGATCATATGTAACCTCTTGAAATAGTTGGTCATCTACCAATACATTTTGGTATAATGACTCTGTGTATTTCTTTCATCCTCTTTTGATGTTTCCTGTGTCATTTAATATTTTCCCTGTAGAATCTTTCACTACTGTCATACTAGATTCAAATTTTTTCTTCAATTCCTTAAGCTTGAAAGAAACAAAGTATGTTCTTCTCTTTTGGTTTTCTGTCTTCAGCTCTTTGCATATGTCATTGAAATATTTTATTTTGTCTTCTGGAGCTGCCTTTTGAAATCTTCTGTTTAATTCCTTATTGTCATCATGTTTTCCTTTTATTTTAGTTACTGGACATTCAAAGGCAATCTTCACATTCTCTTTTGACATGTAATTTGGTCTTTTGTTCCTGTCTTTTTAATAACCTTTTCCTTTCCTCATGAATGATATCTTTGATGTTATGCCACAACTCCTCTGGTCTGTTATCATTAGTGTCTAATGCATTAAACCTGTTCTTGAGGTGGTATCTGAACTCAGGTAGGATATATTCAAGGTCATACCTTATCTCTTGTACACTTGTTCCAATATTCTTCAGTTTCACTTTGAACCTGTATATGAGGAGTTGATTGTCTGATCCACAATCAGCATGTGGGTTCTTTCTGACATTTGATATTCAGTTTTTCCATGGTTTCTTTCCACAAATGTAGTCAATTTGGTTCCTGTATGTTCCATCTGGTGAATTCCTTGAGTATAGTTGCCACTTACATTGGTGAAAAATGTATTTGCAATGAAAAGGTCATTTGTCTGACAAAGTTTTATCATATGATCTCTAGCATCATTTCCATCAAATAAGCCATATTTTCTGACTACTGAGCATTCTTCTTTGTTTCCAACTTTTGCATTCCAGTTACCAGTAATTATCAGCACATCCTGATTCATGTTGAACCTATTTCAGATTGCAGCAGCCTGTAAAAATCTTCCCTATCTTCATTTGTGGCCTTAGTGATGGGTTCGTAAATTTGAACAATAGTCATATTAACTGGTCTTCCTTCAAAGCATATAGATATTATTATGTCACTCACAACATTGTACTTCAGGAAAGATCTTGGGATGTCTTTTGAAATAAAGAATGCAACACCATTTCTCTTTAATTTCTCATTCCCAGCCTAGTAGACTATATGATTATCTGATTCAAAATGGTCCCTGACAGTCTGTTTTAGATCACTGATACTACAATGTTGATGTTTATGTGTTCCATTTCCCTTTGGATAATCTCTAATTTTCCTAGACCTGAAGCTGTACCATTATGGTGTCCAATCCCTTCAGATCTCAGAAGCTAAGCAGGGTCAGACCTGCTTAGTATTTGCATGGGAGACTGCCGTGGAACACCAGGTGCTGTGGGCTTGGAAGAAGAACTCAGCAACCCACTCCACCCAAAAATCAGCCATTGAAAACCCTATGAATAACAGAAAAGCACAACAATAGTGTTTCATCTGTTGTACATAGGGTTACTATGATTCGCACACCAACTGGACCACAGCTAACAACAACAACAACAACAACAACAACAATTTTCCTAGATTCAGATTATGTCTATTCCAAATTCCAATTATTAGTGGATGCTTATAATTATTCCTCCTCATTTTGAATCATAGCACATTGGCAAATGGAAGTCACTAAGGCTTTATTCCATTTCCATCATTAAAGTAGACTCTACTTTGATGAAGAAACTCTTCCTCAGTCATCTTTTGAGTGCCTTGCAACCTCTGGGGATCAATTTCTGGCACTATATATGACAATGAGTCTCTGCTATTCATAGAGTTTTGAATGGCTGATAGTTTTGGGAGTCAGCTGCTGGATCCTTCTCCATAGTCTATCTTTGTCTGGAAGCTCAGCTGAAACTTGTCCACCCTAAGTGACCTTGCTGGTGTCTGTAATACTGGTAGCATAGCTTTCCTCATCACCACAACAAACAAGCCCCACAGTACCACAAATTATCTAGAGCAACCCATGAAAAGAAATCAATGGAAGATTTTTATAACAAATAAAAGTATAATACTATGCTGTACACATGAGACACACCTAAAACAAAGACATGAAAATTTTATATAAAAGAATGCATACAAATCAGGAAAATTCAAATTAATATCAGATTTATTATTTAATATCAGGTAAAGTAACTTGCCCTTAAATTGAACAACTATATTTTATAAGGCCAAAGAATAAAATTCCCAATAAATATGTAACAAAACTAATAACTATGGGCTGGGGTTCAGTCTAGTTGGTAGAGTGCTTGCTGTACATTCTCCGAGGCCCTGAGTTCAATTCTCAGCACCACAAAAAACAATGGGAGAAGGGTCTAGCATCCCACTCTGAAAACAGCCATGGAAAATCCTATGAATAGCAGAAAAGCATTGACACATTGCTGGGCATGGTATAGGGTTAGAGTGTATCCTTCTGTTGTACACGGGTTCCTATGAGTCAGACCTGACTCAATGGCACCTAGCAACAACAACAATTAATAGCTATACACTAAGTGACACAACAAATTTCTCAAATCAGTAACTATAAAAGATATAAGATGGTAAAATCCCATATCCTTCAGTCCAAAGCAGATTGTGTAAAACATTTTTAAGATAATAATGAATCAAAAATTTTCATTAATATATTAGATATTATACATATTAAACTTTGAAAATCCATCTTTTCAAGTACAAATATGACATATTTATAAAAATTAATACTCTATTAATCAATGGAGACATTCAATAAGTTTCAAAATTAGAGATAATACAAATGAGAATCTTAGATTATAATGAATTAAGTTATTGACTATGCAAAGGCATTTGAGTATGTGGATGATAACAAATTATGAATAACGTTGCAAATAATAGGAATATAAGAGCACTTAATTGTACTCATGAGTAATCTGTACATGGATGAGGAGGCAGTCATTCGAACATAACAAGGAAACACAGCCTGGTTTAAAGTTGAGAAAAGTGT
>VMDO01042311.1:0-10630 GCA_007922755.1 Pedetes capensis | reverse complement strand
AAATTATGGATAACACTTCGGAAAATGGGAATACCAGAACACCTAATTGTGCTCATGAGAAATCTGTACATGAACCAGGAGGCAGTTGTTCGAATAGAACAAGGAAACACTGAGTGGTTTAAAGTTGAGCAAGGTGTGCGTCAGGGCTGTATACTTTCACCCTATCTCTTCAATTTATACGCTGAGCAAATAATCCGAGAAGCTGGACTTTATGAGGAAGAACGCGGCATCAAGATTGGAGGAAGACTCATTAACAACCTGCGTTATGCAGATGACACCACTTTGCTTGCTGAAAGTGAAGACGATTTAAAACATTTACTGATGAAGATCAAAGATCATAGCCTTCAATATGGGTTACGACTAAGCATCAACAAAACAAAAATCCTTACGACTGGGTCAGCACGCAACTTCACATTAAGTGGAGAAAAGATTGAGGTTGTCCAAGATTTTACTTTGCTTGGCTCTATAATCAACACCCGTGGAAGCAGCAGTCAAGAAATCCAAAGACGCATTGCTCTAGGAAAAGCTGTGTCAAAAGATCTCTTTAGAGTATTGAAAAGCAAAGATGTCACATTGAAGACGAAGGTACGTCTGACTCATGCCATGGTATTTTCAGTGGCATCATATGGTTGTGAAACCTGGACATTGAACAAGGGAGACAGAAAAAGAATTGATGCTTTTGAATTGTGGTGCTGGAGACGTCTATTGAATATACCATGGACTGCCAAAAGAACCAACAGATCTGTCCTAGAAGTACAACCAGAGTGTTCCTTGGAAGCAAAAATGGCCAAACTGCATCTTACATATTTCGGACATGTAGTCAGGAGAGAACAATCCCTGGAGAAGGACATCATGTTTGGAAGAGTGGCAGGCCAACGCAAAAGAGGAAAACCCTCCACCAGATGGATTGACACAGTGTCTGCAACAATGGGCTTAAACGTAAATAAGATTGTTTGCCTGGCGCATAATCGGCAAGTATTTCGATCTACTGTACATAGGGTCGCTATGAGTTGGACTCGACTCGACGGCACCTAACAACATCAACAAATGGCAATAAGAAGCAGAAGAGATAAAGAAAAAACTTGGAAAAATAATCTATATCAAGGCAGTAAATGGATTTCTGCAAGACATGAAAGCTATACTCAAATATACACTATAAGAATGTATTTTAGTTTTAAAGATAGAAAGAAGATAAAATTTAAATATTGGAAAGGAGTATACCATGAAAATATTACCCAAAAGACAGTGGTATGTTAATATCAACCAAATTATAGACCAAATTTTCTGACCAAAACCAAAATCAGCTAATTCCTCAAGATATTACAAAAATTTAAACACATATCCACTTAGGAAAAAAACTTCAAAATATACTAAGAGAAAATTGATACAAATGTAATGAAACATTTTAAAAATTACTGTTATATTTGGAGATTCAAACATGAAGTAGAGTTTAAATAATTAAAGGTATGCTGTTTTTATTGTTGGGTGTCATCCAGTAGAATTTGACTCATAATGACCCTATATACAATAGAATGAATCACTACCCAACACTGTGCCATGTACATGATCTTTTTATGTTTGAGCCCAATGTTGCAGCCACTATGTTTCTTCTCATTTTGAGTTGTGCCACATCAGTAAAAGGAGATCCCAGGGGCTTTTCTCCATTCCTGTCAATAAGGTTAACTCTACTTTGAGGAAACAATTCTTCTCTACTCCTTTTCCGAATGCCTTGTAGCCCGGCGGGGTGGGGGTGCTCATTTTCTGACACTATATTTGACAATGCTTCTCTTCTACTCACAGGGTTTTCAAAGACTAATTGTTTCAGGAATGGGCTGATGGATCCTTTTACTCAGATGGTTTTAGTCTGGAAGCTCAGCTGAAACCTGTCCACCATGGATGGACCTAGTGTTATCTGAGATGTGAGTGGGATAGATTTCAGTATTAGAGCAACAAGTAAGCCCCACAGCATCACAAACTGACAGACACGTGGAGAAACTAAACATCCAGAAAGTTAAAGTAATACCAACCAACATCACTTAAGTGATATTCATAAAACACTTCAACTAACAATAGATGAATTTCATCAAAAAGGTAACTATTTTCAAGTGCACACTAACTGAATATTCATCAAAATAGAACATATTCTGATCATAAGGAAATGCTCATTAAATATAAAAGGAAACAAATCATAAAAAGTATGTTAATAAAAATCATAAAAATATTTAAGAAATTCATATGGAAAAGTTCTTATAAAAGAAGAATGACATTAAATAAATTATCAAATTTTCTGTTTTAAGAAATTAGATATAAATGTAAGCCAGGTACCCTAGCACATGCCTATAATCCTAGTGACTCAAAAGGTAGTGGCACAAGGATCACAAGTTCAAGCCCAGACGTAGCCTTGGAAATTAGCAAGACACTATCTCAAAATAAAAAAGTAGACTGGAGATGCAACCCAGTGGTAGAACACTTGCCTAGCATGCTTGAAGCCCTGGGTTCAAACATTAAGTACTACGAAGAGAAAAAGACATTAGAAATAAAAGAGTGTGTTGCGTCCAAAATATGCAGAACACATGAAAAAAAAATTAAATAGTAGAAACTAAAGAAATAAAAATAAAACAAATACAGAAAATCAAAGAAATAAATAGACTGATGAGGACAAGGAAAATATAATCTACTAATATAAAGAAAGCCTGCAGCTGTAGCCCTGTGGCATCCGATCCCGTCAGATCTCGGAAGCTAAGCAGAGTCAGGCCTGGTTAGTACCTGGATGGGAGACCACCTGGGAACACAAGAAGCTGTAGGCTGGGAGAAGGACCTGGCAACCACCTCCCAAAAATCAATCTGCCATTGAAAACCGTATGAACATCAGAGAAGCACTGACATTAGTGTTTCCCCTGTTGTACAGAGGGTCGCTATGAGTCGGATACCGACTCGACATCACCTAACAACAACAACAACAACAACATAAAGAAAGGAAAAAGGATATCTCACTAGTTGCTACAGCCATTAAAATGATAAAAAGACATAAGAAAAATTATATGTCAATAAGTTTGGTAATGAAGATAAAGTAAAAAGATTCCTTAAATAATCAAGCTCTCAGAAGTTCCTTTTTCTGTTTCTTTTTAGGCAGAATTTTGGGCAAGCTTATTTAACTATTTTAGGGAAGTGCAAATAAACCAAATATTTGGAACAAATTTTAAAATTAAAACCATTTACTATACATCAAGACTTACTCTAATATAATGATAAACAAGGCATTGAGGTAATGGCATACAGACATGTAGAAAAGAAAAAAGCCTTCTAAAATAGTAAATTCATATATCATCTATTGATATTTCAAATTTCTATATTTCTATAAACTCAGTGTTTACAAACTTATTTACTAGGGAAAGGATATTTATTTTGTAAAATTGTTTAAGTCACAATTGATATCATATGCAAAATAAAGAATTTCTACCTTATCCCTCACTGTATGAGAAAAGTTGATTCAAATCAACCCATTGACTCAAATGTAAAGGGTAGAAAATAAAAATTTCTACTGGAAATCTTAGGAGAAAAATCTTTGTTACCTTGAAGAAAGTATGGATGTCTTTGATAGGACCAAAAGAGCAAAAAATGGAAAAGACAAAACTGATTTATAGAATTTATCTAAATCAAAAACTTCTGCTCAACAGAGGACTTCTTGATGGGAATTTAAAGTTAAGTCACTGAGGGAAAATATTTGCAATACAAACACTTGACAAATGACCTTTTTTCAAACTGTATATGCAGAACCCTATAACTCAATAAGACAAAGTGGGGAAACAAAAAAATTGAAAATGTACTTTAAAAAGGAAGATATATAAGCACATAAAAAGATGTATAGTATGATCATCATAAAAAGGAAATAAGCATCCCTCCCCCAAAAAACCACTACGTAATTTCTAGAATATCTAAGATAAAAAGAGACTGATGATATCCCATGCTGGAGAGAATAACTGAGACTCATAAATTGCTGGTGGGAATGCAAAATCCTACAATCATGTTGGCAGTCTCTTGTGAAGTCAAACATACACTTACCATATTTATTGCTCCCATATTTATCAAAGAAAAATGAAAGCATGTTCGCACAAAGATTTGCACACAAATGGTCATAAGTCATAGGTCATGACAACCCTAAACTGGAAGCAACCCAATTGTCCAAAAAGAGAGTAATGGGGAAACAAATTTGCTATATATCCATATGACAGGACACCTACTCAGAATAAAATAAAAGAAATAAAAAGAACTGGTACATACAAGAACGACCAATCTGAGAATCACTCAGCTGAGTAAAAGAAGCAAGACACAAAATAGTGTGTGCTCTATGGATCCTCTTACAAGAAATTCTCTGCAAAATATGATAATATCTGGTGACAGAAAGCAGATCAGCAAGGGCCTGGGGCTGTGGATGGAGTAGACTTTCATTGCAAAAGAGGTGCATGATGGAACGTTTTAGTGTGCCAGAAATGTTTTATGTCATATTTGTGACAGAGATTATGGAATTGCACATTTTGTAAATATAATCAAATTGTATATATACATTTGGTAAATTTAATTATATGTAAATTATAGCTCAATAGATGGCAGAAAATACAACTTTGAAGCAAAGGCTATTTCTTGAGTTGCCCTTCCACAGAATCTTCATAGTATAGATGTAGCCACAATGAACTTAAAAGCTAGGAACTTGAAGGTGAGGAAACAAAGACAGAATGTACAGTTGGGGCTATATTTAACAATTTGGGTTCAATCATTAAAGTACATGAATACTAACATACAAAGTTACTTGAGACTTATAACAAACTTTGGAGCTGCAGCTATCTTTGAAGTCATACATTTTCTGAAAACATATTCTTGCTTCAGACATTGACATAGAGCATGATGCAGAAGACAAAACTTCTAGAGCATGGAGTGAGGGCCACAGAGATTGTTTCTCCTCCTTGCGGTTCCAAGTCCTTCATAGTATCCCCACAGGGGGATTTCAGAATTGCTGCAGAATTGCTGCAGAATTACACCAGAGTTGCTGAGTGGCCCATACCTCTTCTTATTAATGCTATTGTCATTACCTTGCCTTTATTCCACCATTGTAGGTTGTGTGCATGGTAGGAGAAGATTACCTTTTTAGTTTATGGGCATCTAGACCACAGGGAACCCTATTTAGATCAAATGGACAAGACTGATCAAGCACAGGAAATCCTGTATTTTGAGTTGTTACAGTGACTACATTGGACCTTTTGTTTTCTCCATTGGGTATTACTGCGTACCGGATATGTGTAGGCACTATGGTGGATTGTGGGAAAGATTATCTAAGAAATTGCTAAAACGTTTGCATATTCTGGTGTTTCTTGTTTCCACAAAGCTAAATAACATTTCCCAACCATTTGCACTTCAGTGAGGCATGGTTCTAGTGCCTGCAATAAAATGTGAGGAGCTAAAGCATCTCTTTCTGTCTAAGAGCCTATGTGGTTTCTCTACACCTTCACTATATTCCTTGATTTCTGACTGTACATAGGTGAATATGGAAACCAGGGGACAGGTGCAATGGAGACAGCACTTCCTTCAGCCATGGCAAGAGCATATGAACATCTTGGTGAAACTACATCCCTGTCAGTACCAACACCACTCATGTTTCTCCCACCTGTACTTATGAAGCACAAAGGACCACAGTGGTCCTAGAAAGAACTTTTGTTATGTAAAGCTTCTGAGATTCTGGAATCATTTAGCATCCTTAAATGTCCTCCAACAAGGCTCATGTATTGAAGGCTTTGTCCACTGTGCAAACAGTGTTTGGAGGGGTGGTTTTGGGACATGATTAGATATGAGGGCTTTGTCTACATCAATGGGTTAATCCATTGATGGATTCAAAATTTAAAAAGACTATGGGGAGATAAAGGCTGGGGTTTAGCTCAGTTGGTGGAGTGCTGCTCTGTTGTTTCTGAGGTCCTTGGTTCAATTCCTCAGCACCACAAAAACAGGAGTAGGACATGGCAATCCTAATCCCAAAGTAATCCTGACACAATCAGCCATTGAAAACTCTATGTTGTATAAAGGGTTGCTATGAGTCTGACTGGACTTCAAGGGCATCTAACAACAACCTAACATGCAGATAATAAAACTGTGGAAAGTAGAGCCTGGTTGGAGGCAGTAGGTCCCAGAAGATGTGTCTTTAAAGGGTACATTGCCCTGGCTTCTTCTTATCTGGCCCTCTCTCTGCTTCCTGGTCAGCATGAGGTGAGAATCTTTGTTCTGATGCATGCTTCCTGCCATGATTCTTGCCTGACCATAGGGCCAAAAACAGAGCCAAGTGACCATGGACTGAAACCATGAGCCAAAATAAATCTATCCTCCTTCTAAGTTGTTTTCTCAAGTATTTGTAACTGACTAACGGCATGCTTGAACATTACCTCATACCTTACAGGACTCAGATATGCTTCAGTCTCCTAGGAGATTTGGTTTAGAGGGGACAAATGGAACTCTCTGTCATTTATCAGTGTCCATCCTGCCTTACATTCCTTCTTCCTCCCATTGTCTATTGCATGTCTACGTGGGCTGGTCTGTGTGCTGGGATTTGGGGTACAGAAAGAAAGATGACCAAATCATGTTTTTCAGTAACATCCATTACAGGAAAATCATATTGCAATCTAGTATTTGCATTACCACATCTTTGCTATTGAAAATACACTTGTGTTAATGGGAAGAGAGGTGCGCTCTTAAAGGTAAACTCATCTTCCCAAATCAGTTTTAGTGTACATTTAAAAGATACATAAACAATGTAAAAATTAAAGGCCTGTGGTGCATTTAGCTATTTTCTTTGAAAGCCTCCATATGGATGGTTTCATAGTAACTTGTTCATTCATTATTTACTTACTCGTTTATCCAGCAAAACTACATCTTCCTTCAATTATAGAAATGCTTTTGTGTTACCATGTTAGATAGTGTTCATTCTTCATAATTGCTATAATAAATTGTCACAAACTCAATGACTTAAAATAACACTAAGTTATTATCTTATAAATTAGTAGATCAGCAGTATGGTAAGGTCTCATGGACTAAAATCAAGATAGCAGCTGAGTTTCATCTTCTTCTGTTGACTTTCGGGGACAATTCATTCCTTAGATTTTCAAGTTTCCAGATTGAGGTTGTCCTAGATTTTGTTTACTTTGTTCTACAATCAATATCCACAGAAGCAGCAGTCAAGAAATCAAAAGAAGCATTGCACTGGGCAAAGCTGTTGCAAAGGATATCTTTAAAGTGGTGAAAAGTAAAGAAGTCACATTGAATAAAAAGGTGTGCCTGAATCATGGTATTTACAGTCACATCATGTGCTTGTGAAAGCTGGACTTTGAATAAGTAAGACAGGAAAAGAATTGATGCTTTTGAGTTATGGTGCTAGAGATGAATATTGAATATACCATGGACTGCCAGAAGAACCAGCAGATCTGTCCTAGAAATGCAGCCAATGTGCACCTTTGAAGCAAGGATGGTTAGATTGCATCTTATGTATTTTGGACATGTCAAGAGGGACCAGTCCCTAGAGAAGGACATCATATTTGGGAGTGTAGTGGATCAATAAAAAAGAAAGACCCTCAGCTGATGGATTGACACTGTCTGCAACAATGGGGTTAAACATAAAAAGAATATGTGCATGGCACAGTGTCAGGGAGTATTTCGTTTTGTTGTGCATAAAGTCCCTATGAGTTGGGTCTTCCTTGACAGCACCTCACAGTAACAACAACCAAGGCCTTTGGCATTCCTTGGCCCATGGTCTCCTTTTCCCATCTATTAAACCAGGATTAATGAGTCAAGATATTTTTTTCACATCATGTTACCCTGACTCCTTTTTCTGCCTCTTTCTCTTCTACTTTTAAGGACCTTATTCATTACATTGTACTCACCTGGATATTCTAAGATAATCTCTCCATTTCAAGGTTTCAATTTAATCATGTATGCAAAGTCCCATGGAAAGTAGCAAGGTCTTAGACATCTTTGTGCATTATTCTGCCTACTACAGGTGCGCATCTATAGTCTAGTTTTACTCCTGATATCTATAATAGTGTATGACTATGGCTGTCTCTCCTAATTCCAATTAGCTGTTTCACTACCAAACCAGCAAATATTCTAAACATTGCCTTGTCTCTCATTGACTCTGAGAAAGATGTTGTTTTGGACAGTTATTTTTAAATTCTCATTTTAAAGATGTAACATAGATATTTTGGGATCTTAATTGATATGGCCAAGATCACAAGACATAGGGGCTGAATACTGTTAATATTCAAAATTCATGACCGTAGGTCCCTTTATTTCCCAGAGAAAGACTCAATTGATCTCATCTATATGAGTTTATTTTAAGTTGAGAAAAGTCCATTATTTAATAACAGATTAAGGAAACTTGTATGAAAAATTTATCATTCTTTTCATTTCACCAATAATGTACCTTCATACATTCCAGGCAAAGATTATGTTGAATAAGAAATCTTTGTATTCAACAAAATAAGAGCTATTATTCACTTCCAAATAACTCATGCTTGATGATGCATCTGTTCATCCCAGGGAACCTCTCCCTTGCATATCTCTAAATCTTCTCTATTCTAAGTAAATTGCCTTCAGGTGGATTTATCACTTTGCTATATTTTCTGAGCAACATTCAATAGTTAATTGGAAAACATTCTTTTGCTACTGTTAATGTTTATCTTCCCCCACTCTTAATTATTTGCATATTTGTAGAGCATCTGTAAACTCTATTTCTTTAAAAATATTAATTAAGATAGCTAACAAATAAGACTAATTTCTTAATTATGGTTCCAGAATGACTATCCTTACACAATGCCTTCCAGACGGAAGACTATATAACTTCAACTACAGACATAAGACGCTGTCACTAAGGAAATGGCATGGTGTGGAATAGTGGAGAAGAACACAGATCCAGTCACATAGCTAATAAGTAGGAAAGCCCAGAATCAAATCCAAATCTTATGCTTTTTCAATTATCTCTGCCAGCTGACACATCACAAACGTGGTAAAATATTAGGAGAAAATTTACTTATATTCTAACTCACCTCAAAATGTATCTGAGCCCTGCTGGTTCAACTTTACAAGAGCAAAAGATAGAATAATAAAATAGTTCAGCCCAACCCAGCAAAGTTAAAGTTATGATCAATGGGCTGGATATTTCTGAAAGATTCAGACACGATCATCCACATTAAAGAAACTTTGAAAAGGACATATGCTCAGAGCATCCTCGTCATAAGTGCTTAACGCTAAAGGCAGTCAGGCAACATAGATGCAAGAATCTTAAAAGCTTTTCAAGTCTAAGGTTGTAACCTCTGGGCAGGATGGGGAGGCTGTCAGTTCACTGAAACCCAGCACTTCCCCTCAAGTGTCTGTCTTGCCCTTCCTTCCCCACTAAGTGCCCGCTCTGAGCTCCTCTGGCCATTACATAAAGCTTTTCAGGAAACATCACTTCAGACAGATGTTTAACCCCAGGCTCTGATGGGCCTGTGCTGTGAGTTGCTGGGTCTGTTGATTAATTTTACATGCACGGACATGCTAATGGAGTCTGACACCAGGTCCTCACAGCCAGCCAGCCATGTGAAGGAAACAAAGTAGTTCAAGCAAATCTGCGCTGGAAGTCGCCTGTGCGCGAGATGCCTTTCAACCCAAGTATTAGAGTTAGAATTGGCTCTTCTTTTTCCTCAGCAAGCATGAGCACCACTCTGTTTTGTACCAGGCCTGTGAGGAATATGAAATATTTAAAAGTGAATGAAAATTGAAACTCAATGATAGCAGGACTACAGAGGAGCTTTTAGCATTTTGATTACAATTGGTGACAGTCATTACTCAGATAGAAGTAAATGCCACCAGCATCAGCTGAGATCCTCATGTCCTAGAGCTGAGGAGGAGAGGGAAGCCAGCCCCCTCACAGACTGACACCTCCACCAAATCAAATTGGATTAAATGATCGATCCCTGCCCTAGCTGCCTTCTGGGAATAAGAGTGAATGGCACCATTACAGAGCCTAACAAAAATACTTTGAACTTTGCAGGTAATTAATAAAAGTCAGGTTAATTTTGTTCTTATTAAGGGCATTTAAATGGTTTCCCATAATAAAAAGAATGGCAATAACTATTGTTCTTTTTCTGAGTCTCTGACCCATGTCCAGCTTCTGTGATTTTGGATATCTCTAATCTCATATCATATCTGCAAGTTAAACATTATTAATACCTGATTATAAAGCTGAAGTTCACAAATTTTATATGACTTACAAAATTTACAGAGCTAGAAGATGACTGGGTTAGAATTGAAACTCTGGGCTGTTTCCAACACTTTCTATAGGTAAGGTAGGTATATATTTTTATGGAATGTGTGAAGAAGGACTTACATTAGGACAGAAGAAAAGGGATCTGTGAGGAATCATGGTAAGAAAGAAAATTATCTCTTATGAAAGGTCATCATCATAGGCATTCTTCCCCATGAAATTTGGAGGAAGTTATAATTAGCAAAATAATGTCTCCTAAAATGCATATGGAAATAATACCTAATAATTCAATTAAGTTTTACTGAATGTTTGTGATTTGTCTGATGTTATTCTATATCTTAGAAGAATAGCAAT
>VMDO01042310.1:0-10628 GCA_007922755.1 Pedetes capensis | reverse complement strand
CTTCAAAAAGCTTCCATTTCAGTGTTGCAGTTAGTTAAAAAAAGATGAATTTGACAGATTAAAAACTACTAAGTAAATGTTGTTTAGTAAAGAAGTAAGATTATTATTCTGATTTCACTTTGGAATCCTAGTAAATATTTTGATGTAACATCTTTATTAGCTAACATAGTTGCATTTATCATGATGAAAAATCATTTTGCGTTTTTCTTTCAATTTAGACAACAATGTACAAATGCAATAAACCATTGACTACAGCTTGGGCAGGATATTTGAATTTTGTCTTTCATATTTCAACTGAAATGTTATTATTTATTTGTTGTTGTTCTTGGGGGTTGAACCCAGGCCTCATGTATACTTTGAAAGTCCTATACTACCAAGTTTTACTTCTATCCCTTTTTTATTTTTTATTTAAGATATGGTCTCTCTAAGTTATGCAGGCTGCTTCTGGTCTTGGAATTGCAATCATCCTCTGTCCATATCCTGAGTTTCTGAGATTACAGGCATGGGCCACTATCCCCAGCTTAAAATGTTATTAGTCACATGAATAGCATTTTAGAAGGCTTGGAGTCATAAGACTTGAATGAAGAGATTTATACCACTGATATATTTCTTTTCTTTTCACTTCAGAAAGTTAAATCTCCATTAGTACATTGCTAGAAATTATGAAATTTTATATTGTGTGTATTACCTACTCTATATATGTAATACATATGACAAGGTGTGATAAAAATATGGCAAATGGTCAAATTAAAATGAAATTATCACAGGAAAAGACACATTGCCATTAATCACCCTCATCATTTTCCCTCCAGCCTTGAACACACTTATTCCATCATTCTTGCCACTTTCTGAAGCAGTTCTGGAAGTCCTCTTTCATGAGTGTCTTTAATTTCATCCTCAATCATGACAATACTCTGTGTCACACATTGCTTCTGGCATGGCAATTTCTGTCAAATAAAAACATTATCCTGTGTCCTCATCTACCTTATTTACTGGATATGGCATCATTAGACTTCTAGCTCTTCTGCAAAGTCAAAAAGACCATAAAAGATAAACGTTTTGAATCAATTCAGGACATCTGCATCTGGTCAGCCAAGACAATGCTACTAAAGATTCTACAATCACTGATGATTATGTTCTCATAATGAGAGTTGGAAATATGGAAAGAGTTTTACAGGATACCCTTGTTAGTGAGCAAAGATAGCAGGAAACTTTTTGTGACTATTCAGGAAGGAAGCAAAGATTTCCATAGAACTCATTTGAAGAAGACTTAAATACTTAACATTTTTTTCCATAAAGCAAATCTGTCCAAAAACAAAATACATGAATATTAATTCAATACGTAAATATGTGTTAGAGTCTCAGAAGTATGTGTTTATTAGAATATAGTTTATTAATTTCCTGACCACCATGATATAGTTCCTGATTGACTTTTCAGAGAAAAAGAGAAAAAAGAAGTGAATCCTAACAGGAAGAGTTATACATGCATTGTAGTTAGCTAAATGAATTTGCAGAGAATGCATACTGTTCTCAAGAATACATTCACATGCTCTTGTTAATTCTTTATACGTCAACACATTTTAGAACTCTTTTAGATATTATTTTCAATTTTATTTGGGAGGTTGCTACATTACAATTATAATCAGAAATCCAGGATCCAAGATGAACAAATACAGTTAAAAGGACATAAGTTGTTCTTTAAAATTCTGTATTAACAAGTCTTATTTTTTCTGTGTGAGCAATAGCTTATGAATCACAGTGGATTGATGATGCTCTTTTACCCTTTTCCTTTGGCAGTTGCCAAAAACAACTATGATTTTGGAGTGTAGAAAATCATCTTAGTAAAACATATTGTGTTATTCTAGTCTTGTATGCTTTGTCCTTTTAATTAAAATTATGAAGTTAAAACAAAGCACTTCTAATAATGGATAGATCTTATTGTTGTTCTCTATTCTCATTGATGACCTCTCCAGCTTCTTTTATAATGGATATGGAGAATTTTAAAAGATGAAACTATATTATAACACAGTGATGTTTCATCTAATAGATGCCTAAGTGTTTCCATTTCCTAGTATTTCTGGCAACCAACATGGAAAGATTATAAAATTGAAGTGATTTTAAGCCTGGTATCCACTCGAAAATCTGTTTAATGACACATTTCTACTGAAAACTCAGACCACTAATGTTTTTGAATGATATCTGAGTGCTTTTATTTTAAAAAATGGAATAGCTATTAGAAAAGCATGCAAAAGTAAATGGAAAAAGGGGTACTATAATATATCAAATGTATCTGTATTATCACAGTTTTGGGTGGCATGCAGAAGTGCAATTTAATATTTATACCTACAGGAGCAAGCCATTCAGGAAACCCTGGAAAATTATCCAGTCCACGTGAGTCATAGGCTGTGCAAGAGTTTGTGCGAGCAAGATCTGCCTACCTAGAGGCCAACAATTGATTATAAGGTGAGCTGATTTTCATTCCCATAACCCTTGATGAGCTCATAACCTCCCAATGTCATAAAAATTTTTGCTCTAAATCCACTGAATCATTTAAAAATCCTCTAGGGAAAAGCTACAAATGCTCCATACATAAATAGTCTTGCAGAGTTGTGCTGTTAAAGTATGAGATATACATAGTCAAAATAAATGTTATTGTTATGGTAACAGAAGTTGCATTAGGATCTGTGAACCATGATACACTTCTTTATGCTTGGCAAAAAGAAAACAGAAGACTGACAAACCAGTTACGATGACAGCAGGTATTCAGCTAGTGCTATTAAAATATTCATGTTAAAAACCCCCAGACTTTTGTACACTGAAAAACATTATAGAGGAAAAAAGGAAAGCATATCAGTTTCACACCAAACGTCACCCTTTTTTCATTCAACTATTAAAATAAGCTTGATTATTTCCTACATTTATTATTTATCATTTATTCTGCCCCCATCCTCTCCTCTTACTTTATGTGGTCATTGTTCCAATATTACAACTACATGTTGGCTAGACCCAGTGAGTACTCAAAATTATTTGAAGATGTAAACTGCTCTTGTTGTTGTTGTTAGGTAATGTCAGGTCATTTCCAATTCATAGTGACCCTCATAGAGTTTTTCATGGCTGATTGTTTTCAGAATTGTTTCACGAGTGGGCTGCCACATCCTTCTCTCATTTTTGTGGTTCTGGGGAATGAACCTAGGTCCGCAGAAAATGCAGAGAAGGACTCTACCAAATGAGCCGAACCACAGCCCCAAACTGCTCTGGTAACCTTTAATTTTGGAGATACAGACAGGTTCTTTGCTGCTTTTATTTTCTTCATCTCTCACTCTTGCTTTTGTACAAACATCTTCATGAAGTAGAGGCATAGAAACCTTTACAACATTAACAATTCTTACAGAAATAGTATCATATATATGAAATATACATTTTTAAGAGTGAAGACAAAAGTGAATATGTGTATTCCTCTATAAAGATCCACTGGATAAAATACGTTACATGCTTTATGATCATTTTCATAAAAAAATAAGAATTATATGCCATTTTGCCCATAAAAATTATATTTCATTTATAAATTTTCTTCAAAGATTGTTAAGCCAATAATTTCTATTAATAGCTAGTTTATGTTTTACATGTGTGAGAAGATATTTTATAATTGTTGCTACAGTTTTAATTTAGTTGTCAGCAGGTTGGTCATCTTTGTAATTGATAGGTAATTAGATATTATTTCATATGATAATAATCACAGACCATAAGCCAAAATGCATCAAAGCAGAACCCTAATATGTCAATCGTCAAATGAGTAGTTTGTTACTTTCTTTTTCTTTAAGATTCATGGGATATTTTGACATATGTATCCTGGTGAAATGATACTCCCAATTAAGCTAACTTATCTTGACCTGGGCTGGGATTTAGCTCAGTTGGTAGAGCGCTGCGCTGCACTCTCTGAGGTCCCCAGTTCATTTCCCAGCACCACAAAAATGGGAGAAAGGCCTGGCAATCCACTCCCAAGGCAATCCCGAAACAGTCAGCTATTGAAAACCCTATGAGGGTCACTATGAGTCGGATACTGACTGGAGGGCACCTAACAACAACAGCAACAACAATCTTGACTTGGCAGTCCACTCCAGAAACAATCTCAAAACAATCACCCTTGGAAAACCCTATGAGTAGCTGACACACACTGACACA
The DNA here is from genome assembly GCA_007922755.1 of Pedetes capensis. NCBI lineage: Eukaryota > Metazoa > Chordata > Mammalia > Rodentia > Pedetidae > Pedetes > Pedetes capensis. The sequence continues at coordinate 6,446 of VMDO01042310.1, read as the reverse complement.
GTGCTGGGGATAGCACAGTTTTGGGGAGTGTTTCATTCTGTGGTTTCTGAGTGGGACTCCAGGGCTCCTAACAACAAACCTCCCTATTACTTTATCCTTTATCTATTCTCTCTTTTTTTGTTAGTCTTGGTGACAGTGCTTAATGCCAACTGTTTCAGTAAGTTTCAAGTATACAACACATTAGTATTAATTCTAGTCTGTATGCTGCAATATTGTTAATTTTAGAATAAAATGGCATATTGGACAAGCCTGCACATTTCAATGTTTCTGATGAAATTATAGATTCCAGTATATTGCATATCACTTTATTTCAATTATAGGAAGAATCTCAAAAATGCTTGGAGGTTATTTTCTGTGGTTTATCTTTTCTGGTTTACAATAAAAAGTTTAACATGAATAGAAAAAAGTAGTTAAGTATGTAAATGAAAAGGAATCCAATTTTTGTTGTTGACTTACTCATAAGCCTCTAGGTTTTAATCAAATCCATTATTTAATAGAATATTAAATAAAACTTATGCTATTTTTATTAATCACTGTCCATAAAAATGTGTTGTCTCAGAGTATTTACTCCCAAAGGTAATCCTTTTCAACTTAGAAGGTCATTGGCGAATTAGGATCTGAGCTCCTATTAAACTCTACAAGTTATCTATTTTTGCAGTGTGTTTTATTTGTTGTGATCACTGTGACTGCTCAGATAACATGTCTGCATTTCTATACTCTGCTTAAACATCAGTGTGTCACCTTCTCCATAGAATGTCAGTGGCTGAGCAGTCAGTAATGGAAGAATAAAAAAATTTAGACTGTTGTGATATAGTATTAGTGACTGTAAAGGATTATGTTTGAACTTAGTGATATAAATTCAGAGTAAGCATTAGAAGGCAGAAGAAGCGGCATTAGCGAGTGCTTATCTAGCCTAAGATTTACACACATGGGTAGTGAAGCCAAATGCTAATATCACATGATCCTAAATTCAGTAGTAAGTACATAGGAAATGCTTAGGCTGGTACCATTAGATAAGAAAAAGAATGAAGAAGGCACAGTGGAAGATAGGTCATCTTCTCTGTTATTTCTCTAACTAGGTTTTTCTGTATTTATTTATTTATTTATTTATTTATTGCTATTTAGAGAAAATAGTTTATTTAGTATTTCCTGTAACACTTTGATTTAATGAATCAGTTTTCATTATTGCAAAGCAGAATTATGATCATTTTCCATGCTACTACATATATCATCATAGGTCTTCATTTAAAAAACTCAGAATAAGCTGCCTGTGCTTTAATATATTCATCACCAGAAGAAATATTTTTAAGTAAAATTTAACTTTAAATAAATGCCAACAAAAATCTCTTGTTCTGACAGTTGAGAAATATTTGCTTGGAAATCATATAACATTAACCCTACACTCCAGCTTCACCTCGTGACCTTCAATCTTGCCTTTCTTTTATGGCTTGTTTGTATGTACCTTTAGAGTTACTTTCTTACCCTTTTATAAGGGCCGTTCTGAAACCTTTCTTATAAGGAACAATGAGTGAAAAGAGTAAAACTTACTGTTTCTTCACTGAACAACAAATAGTTTTTTCAATAGGGAATATAATAATATATAATAAAAATTATAGGCAATAATGACTTAGTTGAATTCAATTGCAAATGATTCTTTTTTCTTTTTGTTTTCTTTTTTTAGGGGGTGGGGGTGGGGGTGGGAGGTTGAACCCAGAGCCTCACGCTTGCTATGCAAGTGCTGGACCACTGAGCTGTCCCCTCAGGCCTTTTTTTTCTTTCTTTTTGAGACAGGGTCTGGCTAAATTAGGCAGACTGCCTCTGGTCTCATTGTGATCCTCCTGCCTCTGCCTCCTGAGCCACTGGGATAATAGGCCTGAGCCACTCCACCGGGCTTCTTACTTTTTTCTTAATAACCAAAACTTTAGTAGGTGGTTTGAGAACATATCTCTGCTTTTTTTTTTTTTTCTTTTTTTTTCCTTCTTACTTGAAACAATGGAGAAAAAGGTACATAGCACAATCATGATTACAGTCATTTACATACTTTAAAAAAGTCTATTATCAAAAATGTATAAACTTCACCTTTCTCTTGAGGAAGTGATTAGAGATTAGGGTTTTGGTCTGTGTGGGCAAATTAAATTCCTCAAGAAATTATTTTTGCTAGATTTTTTTTCCAACTTGTGGGCTTCTGAATCTGCTGAGTGTGGGAACCAGCTGCCCTGCTCCTCATGTTTTGCTGCTCTCCATCATTGCCATGGTGGCCATGTCTGTCATATTGTGCTGAAAAGAGTGAGCTCAGAAATGTCTCTCCCTATCCAAAGGGTTCTCTTTTTCTTTTTTTCCTTTCTGTGGTACCAGGGCCATGTGCATACTTTGCAAGTGCTTTACCACTGAGCTGTATCCCCAGCTCCGTTTTTAAACTCTTGAGACAAAATCTACATAAGTTAGGCAGGCTCTCTCTGGCCGTGAACTTGCAATCCTTTTTCCTGTGCCTCTGGAGTCAAGGGGATTATAGATAGATATGTGCTACTGTGCCTGGCATCCAGTGTGTTCAAGGGAAAGAGCAAAATTCTCCCTAGCTTCCTATCTCCCTCCTTGCCTTAAACTTGTGCTTATTTATAAATGAGGGGAGGTATCTTCTGAGAATTCAGAAAATTGATTTCTAAGAAGAAACACAGAAAAAGTAAGTAGCTTTGTATTTTTTCTAGTTGTTACTATGCCAAGTAAATAGGCATCATGAGCATAAAAATTTGTGAAAGGTTTGTAATGCAGAAAAGTTATCCACTTGTTTATTAAATTAAAAAAAAAAACTTGGTTTCCTTCAGGTTATCAAAGTTAAATAGTTCCATAAGTAGAAAGATTAGAAGAAAATAGAGAAGAAATGTGAAAAAGAAAAAAAAATTTCAATGCAAAAAGGTAAAAATGAGAATTTCCTAGGAAAAACAGTAAAAACATTCCTTATCAAATGTGAGTCACATTCCAACATTCTGGCTTAACACTCATGTCTCTTTTTCTTGAAATATTTTTTGGCTTAGCACCTCTTGGTTTCTTAGTGTGCTCTTAAGCATGCTGAATTTTAAACTATATAAAGTCCAAACAATTTAGACTAACATTTATGTTCCTTCACAGTGTGTTCCCAATTTTATCATGTATGTTTTCTTATGCTGAATTTTCCACCTGAAATTCTTTTCATTTTGATCTTTGCAAATACAAATTCTCTATGATATCCAAAGCACAGATACAAGGCCTCCTTTAACATCAGCTTTCTTTGATTCTTGATATTTTCTCAATATTTTCTCATCTGTACCGTTATGGACTTGACTCAAAAGGCACCTAACAACAACCATCTTTCACAGCGAAGAAGAGAGAATGAGAAGGGAGAGAGAGAGAGAGAGAGAGAGAGAGAGAGAGAGAGAGAGAGAGAGATTGCTAGCTTTTACTTTATTAATTTTCTGAGTATTTGGAGCACTTTTGCATGTTCTGTTGGAGCTGAAACAAGCTGTTCAGATGTTCATATTTGATCAGTTTTTGTATTACTCAATGATGTTACACTGTATTGCAGACAGTTAATGTCCACTCTGTATAATAATTGTGTAACATATTTTTGAAAAATAATAAGGAAATATATGTATATTTAACTTAACCTCCTCAATAATATTTGAAATAATTTTATCATTTTAATACTTCCTTGGAATTATTAAAATAAATTCCTGACTTCACTGAGTACAGAGGATGAAATACACTTTCCCTTATTTGTGTACTTTCTTCCCTCTCTCTTCACCTTAAGAAACACTGGCCAAGGATATTACAGATATTTCATGTGGGGGAAGAGTGGAGAATCTCTGTACTTAATATGATCTTGGGAGCCTGATCTTGGAAACTTTGAATACTTTATATAAACATCACTATTATAAAGAAACAGGATTAACAGGATGGGGTATTTGAAATTATAATTATAAAAAAATATAATATGTATGTCACAAAGTTTACAATACATATCAACTTATCTCCCAAGTCTCCCAACATAAACAGAAAAGTATTCATAAACTATGGCTACCTTACTTCAAAATTATATGTAGTGACATTGAATGAGGAAAAACTTGCTTGCAGGTTATAACCTCAAAGATTTTATTACTGTGAGTATGTACTAATCAGTAGTATTTTAAATGGAAACTCCATCTATTCTAATAAAACTAATATGTTACATTTGCCACTCAATTTTATTAAGACTCATAATTGTCCTCTATTCTATCTTTCTATATATGGTGACTACCATTGGTGATCTATACCTCTTTCTGTCTAGTTTTATTTTTTTCAGGTAATGAGGGTTGAACCCAGGGCCTCACATTTGCATGGTTTGCAAGTGCTGCACCCCCAGGCCATTTTTTTTTTTTTTTTTTACTTTTTCAGACAGGGTCTTGCTAACTGCCTTATACTGACTTATATCGACTGCCTGTGGTCTCTAATGAATTTGCGATCCTCCTGCCTCCACCTCCCTAGCTGCTGGGATTACAGGCGTGCCCCACTGTTCCCAGTTCTGTCTAGATTTTTAAAAAGTTGTGTTGTTTGTTGTGATGTTTATTTAGATATTTGTTAATAATTTCCAAAATGAATTCACTCATGTTGCTATTGATTTTTTTAGATGAGGTAATGTGCACACATCTAGCAATGAAATGTATGTAAAACTATTATTGCTAGAGAGAACTTCTGCCAAATATACATCTAGTTGGTAAAAAGAACTACTAGATGGCCTACAAACCCTTTATATCACACTAAATTTCTTGGTTTTGAACATTTTCATGATGTTTAGAAATGTTACATGCCACCTTGTAACCATGAGAAGTTCAAGACCCACTGCAGATAATCTCACCTTGATAGTTGATATTATTAGACGATTAACAAACCCCATAGCTTCCCAACTATATATGCTGCAAAACCAAATGTATAACTAAAGAAATTGGATAACCCGTTATTTGCAGTCAGAAACATAACTGGCAAAAGTAGTAATTTTAATGTCTACACTGCTATAAAATATCATTGAATTAAAACATATTTGATAATAGTTGAGCCAATACATAGCCTTCTAGATGAATAATATTTAAAAGAAATCACTACTGTAATACAAACAAAATGTAATGTCTTTAACATGCCAAAGCCAATTTTCTAAAGACACTAGTTGGAATTTATGGCAGAGGGTCATTCAACCAAGAGCTGCCAGTCATACTTACCCTTGTTCTTTCTTTCTAGTTTCAATAGAATTTCAAGCTTAATACACATGTGGACTGCCTTCCAAATTAGTAATGAGGATGAGTTGCCAAGTCATTTGTCCTATGTGATGAAGCTCTTTAGTTTTCCATTCATTGATATCAATTTTCTCACACTGCCTTTTAGGCCAGAGTTAAATTTTATATTGCGGAATAATCCCACTTGTGGGACTAATATCAATGAATGAAGACTAAAGAGGCCTTAAGTCACAAAGATCCTAGAAGAATTAATTTAAGCAAATGACAACATTACAGAAAAGATTAAAGCCTGTCACTTCAGACTAGGGATTATTGTTAAAAACATAAACCTGTTGTTTTATATTGACTAATGTCACCAGCACAAATTGAGAAGGGTGATGAATATATATGCACAGAAGGAATATAAAATCAAATGAACTGAAAAACTAATTACAATAAAAGAATTTGAGTAAGCATAGAATGTACAGAAACTATATTGATTACATTTGGGGAGACAATGGAAAACTTCAGTATGGAAAACAGAGCAGACCAGGTGCTGAGTGTGGATCACACCATCAACTGTTCATATGCAGGTTCAAAGTGAAGCTGAGGAAAATTAGAACAAGTGTACGAGAGCTGAAGTATGACCTTAAGCGTATCCCACCTGAGTTCAGAGACCTGAAGAACAGATTTGATTCCTTAGACATGAATGGCCAAAGACCAGCAAGCTGTGGCATGACATCAAAGATATTATTAATGAGGAATGCAAAAGGCCAATAAAGAGATAGAAAAAAAAAGAAAAAACGCTAAAGTCTATGTCAAAAGAGACTTTAAAACTTGCCCTTGAATATCAAGCAGTTAATGTAAAGGGAAGGCATGACAAAGTTAAAGAACTAAATTAAAGATTTCAAAGGGCATCTTGAGAAGACAAAATAAAATATTTTATGTGGAAAGGAGCTGGATATAGAAAACCAAAAGAGAAGAACATACACTATTTTTCTCAAACTTAAGGAATTGAAGAAAAATTCAAGCCTCGAGTGGCAATAATGGAAATGTTAAATAACATTAGTTAGTTTTAGTTAGGTGCTGTCGAGTTGGTATCCTTGGGAGTGGATTGCCAGGTCCTTCTCCCATTTTTGCAGTGCTGGGAATTGAACTCGGGACCTCAGAGACTGCAGCTGTAGCCCTGTGGCATCCGATCCTGTCAGATCTCGGAAGCTAAGCAGG
>VMDO01042309.1:0-10625 GCA_007922755.1 Pedetes capensis | reverse complement strand
ATAATATGTATATACAATGAAATATTGCCTAGGCATAAAGAATAATGAAATCAATTCATTTACAGGGAAATGAATGGAACTGGAGATCATCACATTACGTGAAGTGATCCAGATTTAGAAAAACAAACACCACATGTTCTCTCTTATATGCAAAAGCTAGATTTATTTAAAGTGTGTGTGTGTGTGTGTGTGTGTGTGTGTGTGTGTGTGTGTGTAAATTGCAAAATATAGGAGATATATCTGATGTTGGGAGGGAAACAGTGGAAGTGGGAGCAACATTGAAGGGTAATAAGGGAATGAACAAGAGCAAAATATGGGATATAATTATATGAAAATGTCATAATGAAACTCATTATACTGTATAATAATTAGAAACTTTAAATTAAAAAAAAATAAGCAAGAAATGAGAAACCCAAAAATGACGGGCCTGCACTAATGGTACAACAGGGATGGTTATTTTAAAAATATATAAAAATAGATGACAATAAAGTTGAATGAAATTTGAAAAAAGAAAAAAAGAAATTGTCCTCTCTCAGTAAGCAACAACAAAGCAGGAAAAAATAGGCAACACTATTTTAATCATTGGGCCCATAAAATTGAGATTCCCAAGAAAATGATTTCAGCAGCTATTGCTAGGACACAGTTTCTAGGGTATATTTCAGGGAGAAGAAACTAAAGATTCTCTTTGAATTGAGATGATTTTAGGGGAACAGAGATTCAGTAAAGCAAGAAATTTTGAGGATATGTACCAGTGAGCTGCAAAGATAATGAGCTCTGGAGATTTGGATGGTCTGTTAGTGAACATTCATCTCTTTATCAGTGAGAAGAAACTCCTCCCGGGGTTGCTGAGGTGGAGAATCCACCAGAAATAGCAGGCTAAACAATCCTGATGGTTCACAAACTGTTGTTGTTAGTTGCCTTCTAGTCGGTATCTGACTCATAGCAACCCTCATAGGGCTCTCCATGGCTGACTGTTTTGGGATTGCCTTGGGAGTGGATTGCCAGGTCCTTCTCCCATTTCTGTGGTGCTGGGAATTGAACTCAGGACCTCCGAGATTGCACTGCAGTGCTCTACCCCTGAGCTAAATCCCAGCCCCCACAAACTGTTAGGCATAGTTTATTATTACTCAGAGAAGACCTCACACTACATGAGGTATTGGATAGATTCTTCACAAGGGTTTAATTTTTTTTAGTGGTGCTAATTTAGTTCTGGGCTGGGATTTAGCTCAGTTGGTAGAGCACTGCGCTGCAGTCCCTGAAGTCCCGAGTTCAATTCCCAGCACCGCAAAAATGGGAGAAGGGCCTAGCAATCCACTCCCAAGGGAATCCCGAAACAGTCAGCCATTGAAAACCCTATGAGGGTTGCTATGAGTCGGATACCGACTCGATGGCACCTAACAACAACAACAACAACGATTTAGTTCCAATATAAAGATTGTTCTGGACCCACACTATGGCAAAGCTTAAAACTTTAAACAGGCCAAATTAATTCACAAGTTAGTTGACTTTATATCAAACTATGGCCAATTTTCTTTAAAGGGATGTAATCTAGTACTCCCTCCCTGTACCAACCCCTCCAAAAAGTCCACAAGAAATTCACAAGAAATTTACTGATCATAAAAAATACGAGGAAAATATGAGCCATAAGCAGGAGAATATTGAATCAGTAAAATTAGACTAAGAAATATCATAGATGGTTGAATAGCTAGACAAGGATGTTTAAAACCTGCTACAAATCATATAAATGTTTAAAAATATTAATAATAACTTAAGTGTGATACATAGAGAAATTGAATTTAAGAGATCCAAATAGAACTTCTAGAAACTAAAACTGATGTCTGAAACAAACAAAAAACTGGATAGAAATAACAACAGACTAGAATACAAAAGAAAATATCAGAAAACTTAATGGTGGTGTGATACTATGAACATGAGTCATAAAAAGAAGAGTATGGAACAAAATAGAGCAAATTCCCATGTGAGCTAAGGAATTATATCAGGAAGCTTTAAAAATATATACTATATATTTCTGAAGGAGAGTATAAACAGAATGAGACAGAAAGAAAATTTCAAAGAAAATGGCCTAAAATCTTCTAAATTTGGTAAATATCCATAGATACAGGAAGTTTAAAAATCCCAAGTAAAATAAATATACATAAACCCACAAACAGCCATGTTATAACCGAACATAAGAGATTATCCTATTGGTAAATTCAAAGCCAATAACCACAACCAGAGGACAAAAGAATGGAGAAAAATGCATTATCTGCAGCAGGTAAGGAATATGTAAGACTAATTTCAAAAGAAGTGTCCTCCTTGAAGAAAAGAAGAATAGCATTTATCCAAGGATCAGAAAAGCACATTAGGGATGGACACATTCCTGAATATGCTCATTTTAAGATGCACATTACTGAGCATATTCAGTTTAATGTCATAGTTCAAGAAGGAAAGATGATGAACACATTCCTGGGCATGCTTAGTTTAAGGTTACAGAGTATATGATCAAAAGGTTCAAATAGCAAGTGAGGCCACTTCTGGCCATGTTCTGTTAGCATCGTAATGTATCATTATAAGGTTTTAATATGTCAAGGGGGCTGGGGTTTAGCTCAATTGGTACAGTGTTGCTTTACACCCTCTGAGGACCCAGGTTCGATCCCCAGAGCCTCAAAAAAAGGAAGCAGGACATGGCGATACACTCCAAAAGCAATCCCGGAAAAAAAATGAGCCATTGAAAATTCCATGATGGTTGCTATGAGTCAGATTGACTTGATGGCACCTAACAATACTAACAATGGCTTGTACTTGGGAGAAGGACACGGCAACCCACTCCAAAAAATTAATCCACCATTGAAAACCCTATGAATAACAGAGAAGCGCTGACAATAGTGTTTCGCCTGTTTTAGGTAGGGTTGCTATGAGTCGAACACCCACTGGAAGGCACCTAACAACAATAACAACAATATGTAAAGATTAAAGGCAGATTATGATAAATTTACATATATACTTTAGATTGATTCAAGATAGCAGATTGGAGGCACATAACACTCACATGCTTTGCCATGAGATTGAATCAAAACAATAAGTGTGTAGCTACAAGTTGAAGTGTGGAATCACAGGAGAGCTCAAAACTGCAACAGTAGGCAGTCAGTGACCAAGTGAAACCTATAGAATAGTAAGAAAAACAGTGTCTCAGCACTGATCTGATGCTTGGTGGCTCAGCATAGGGAGGAGAAGAACCCCTCAGCAACGATATGGGTACAGACAAACTGTATAAACAGGCAAGAGATTTGGCAACTGCATATCCAGCTAGTGATGGAGAGGTTCTCTGCACTTCCCCGGTATGCATATAGTACCTTAACTGGGAGCCATCCGAGGAAAGGTCCTATTTTCTCAGCTTACTTGTTAGGGAATCAGAAGCTGCTGTAATTTTCTATCTCTGGTCACTGTAAGAGACAGTTTGGGCCACTGAGAGTGACTTTAACGCAAGTCTACTGAGAACTCTATGAAATAGGAAGGCTGGTCTGGGATGCAAAAGGAAGAAGACATTTCCATTTAAAATGAATGATGATTTGGTGGTTTCGCTATTAGGGTCCAAGGGAGAAAACAGATGCATGGTTTCACAATGAATCCAAGTTTGGGGTTCTAAGAGTGTGAGAGGCAAAACTGTATAGACCTTGCCAACTTCCCTCACTTCACAGATCTTTGTAGCCCTGTGGCCTCTCCCCACCCATGGGGCACCAGGACATGCCCCAGCAATTATCCCACCCTCTCAGCGTGCAACGCAGGGAGCTGGGTTCTTTGCTTAGTAAGCACGTATTCCAAACTACCTCTTCAGAGCTACCTCATTAACAAGACGTAGAGCCTCCTTCTCTCCAGCCCTTGGAGTTGCATCCCAAAAATGTTCCAGAAAGAAACTCTCCCTACTGAGTTCATCCTTCTACCTTGGTTCATAATATACCACAGCACAAGCATCCACCCTTCTATCCAGGAAGCAACCCACAGGGACTGGGGAGTAAATATTTGTTGCCTAGAAACTTTTGTATCTCCTGGTATTTTCTTCCAATGTAAAATAAGCATAACCAGGAGATAAAAGAATGGAAAAAAATATATTACCTGTAGTAGTCAAAGAGAACACAGGACTTACTTCAAAAGCAGTGCTCTCCTTAAATAAATGAAGCATGGGGATTTATTCAGGTGAGAGGAATTTCAAAGAGCATCAGTCACAGGTCACTTCTACCTGATAAGCACTGGGAAAAAAAGAATTATGGCATGAGTAATCCTTAGGTATGGCTCTAATTTTCCTTTTTCTCTTTCTTCTATTTACTTATTTATTTCTGTTTTTATTTCCTCTCTTTCCAATAGCTATTTTTTCTCTTTCTTTTCCCTTTTCTTATTTTTTACTTACATCCTACTTTCTGTAACTTTTAGAAAATCTTTTTATTTTAATCTTATGTTTTCTTACCTTTCTGTTGGTATTATTGTCATGATTATTTTGTAGTTTGATTCTTTTATGTTATTATTTTAAACTATACTTGCTTACACTTTTTTCTTACCACCATTATTTTTATTCATTTTAACCTTTTAAAATGAATTTGTTTTATTATTTTTTAACTTTTTAATTTGTTCCATATTGTTTGCTCCCCTTCTTTTCTGTTATTGTTGGTGTTGATATTGTTGCTCTTATTCTATTTATTTGGTTTTACTTTTATTTTTTAATCTGTTTTGCTTGTATTTGTTGTTGTTGTTTACTATTCTCTGATTGTGGTGCTGAAGATATTTCCCAATACCTTGAGCATGTGGGGTGAATGCTGTGCTGCTGAACTACACTCCCAGGCCAGTTGAGAAAAATAGCACCTTACACCCCAAGTACCCAACCCTGCTGAAATCTCAGCAGATAATTCAACTTGGAGAGTAGGAGAGATAAAAGCCACAAGTCAATAATCTCACCCCAAGAAGTCATGGCTGGGGAGAAATGAAGACCTGCTCCTGGATATTCACTCTGACAGCAATAACAGAGAGAAATAATGCAAAGGTTGTATTTACTGCACCTTCGAGGGACCTCATAATAGGTAGTTTCCAATCCCTATCAGACCATATATTGCTGTCAAGTCTGAAGGAGTAACCACAGAGGGTGCATCCCATATTTATGCTGTCTACATTACAATCGACTGAATTACTTAGATGGAGCTCATTCTTATGATAACTAGAGAAAGTGGATCTCTCAGGCCTCAAAACAGTATGTGTTCTGTCAAAACTCAGTTGTCACAGCCAAAGATCAAGAAGTGATATATTTTAAAACCTGAAAGAAATAATTGCCAAATTAATTACTATATCCCACAAAATTATCCTTCAAAATTGAAAGAGAAATAAAGACTTTCCAAGAAAAACATAAATCAAAGGATTCGTGATCATTTAATCAGCATTACAGAAGACAATGAAAGGAATCCTGCACCCAGAAGAGGAAGCAAGACAAGCACAGTGGCACAAGCAGAGGAAGAAGAAAAAAATAAAACAATAAATTAAACCTCAGTAGAGGAGTAGACAAGCAAAGGAGAATTAGGAAATAACCAGACATTTCAAATTTAGTAAATCATCAAACTCCTGAGATGAATAAGGGAGAAAGAAATTAGCATAGATTATATAAGAAAAACAGCAAAATGACAGGACCTATTAAATACTTTTAACTAATAACTCTGGATATGAATGGTCTTAATATGGAAAGAAGCTTCTGTGATTTTTGTCTTCCTTTTTTTAAAAAAATTATTCCCCTTTTTACTATTATATTTAGTATATTTCTAATTTTTTATTATTCAGAATTTGGGGGTTAAATCAAGAGTCTCTACCACTAAACTACACCTCCAGCCACTTTTTCAAATTTTATTTTTATGTGGAGATGGGGTCTCATTAAGTTGTGCAAACTGGCTCTGGCTTCAAACCTGTGATCCTTCTGCAGCAGCCTCCTGAGTTCTGGGATTACAAGCCTGTAGCAAGGCATGTGGCTATTTTGTTTTGTTTTCTTTTTAAAAAAACCTTTTATGTGTTTATTTCTACTGATCTTCTTTCTTTTATCTAATTTTATTTATCTATTTTTATTTTGTCAGTATTCTGTAATTTTTTTATGTCTTGTGCTTATTTCTCCTCCTCCTCTTCCTCCTCTTCCTCCTCCTCCTCCTCCTCCTCCTCCTCCTCCTCCTTCTCCTCCTCCCCCTCCTCCTCCTTCATTTCTTTAACCTTGTTCCTTCTTCTTTTTACTATTCCTCTGGCCCATTCCTTCATTAGTAATAGTTTTACTATTATTATTATTATTATTATTATTATTATTATTATACAATGGGTTGGGATTTAGCTGAGTTGGTAGAGCGCTGCTCTGCAGTCTCTGAGGTCCCAAGTTCAATTCCCAGCACCGCAAAATGGGAGAAGGATGTGGCAACCCACTCCCAAGGCAATCCCGAAACAGTCAGCCATTGAAAACCCTATGAGGGTCACTGTGAGTCGGACTGGACTCCACGACTCGAGGGCACCTAACAACAACAATTATTGTACTGAGAGTTGAACTTAGAGCCTTATGTATGCTTTTTCCAGTCACTCAACCACTAAAACATACCACCAGCCCATTTTTTACTGTGTATCTTTGAGACAGGGTCTCACTAAGTTATACAGGCTGCCTCTAGCATGAAACTTTCAATCCTCCTGCCTCTGCCTCCTGAGGCAGTGGTACCTTTATTAGTTTTCAACCTTATAGTTTTTCTGCATTATTTTTGCAGGCTTCTTTTCAATTGTTATTGCTGCAGGGCTGGGATTTAGCTCAGTTAGTAGAGGGCTGCACTGCAGTCTCTGAGGTCCCGAGTTCAATTCCCAGCACTGCAAAAAGGGAAGAAGGACCTGGCAATCCACTCCCAAGGCAATCCTGAAACAGTCAGCCATTGAAAACCCTATGAGGGTAGATATGAGTCGGATACCGACTCGACAGCACCTAACAACAACAACAATTTTCTTTAATTGTTTTGTGTTGTGTTCCTATATATTATTTGTTTTGGTGGTTTTGCTGTTTTAACAGTTTATTTTCTCTTCCCAGAGAGGTACTGGGTATTAAATTCTCAAGTGAAGGATCCTCACTAAGAAAACCCCAAAGAAAGTAGAATATGATATCTATACCAATAGATGTACAAATTGCAACAAAAAAAGACAAGTAATATGAAAAAGCAAGGCAACATGTATCCTCCAAAAGCTCATAATTCCAATGTGGTAACATGGCCAAGTGGTCTAAAAATTCATTAACTTAAATAACTGAATCCAAAGATACTGAAATAGTTGAAATTCTAGAAAAAGAATTCAAATATCTACTTTTAAAAATGATTTATTACTAAAAAGAGAATGATTTATTACTAAAAATAAACAGTTGCATGAAGTAAAGGAGTCAATTCAAGAACTGAAGGAGACATTCAACAACTCTTATAAGAAATTCAACCAGCCTGGTGTGGTGGAGCATTCCTGTAATCTCAGCAGCTCAGAAGGCAGAGGCAGGAGGATCACAAGTTTGAAACCAGAGGCAGTCTGCGTAGTTTGGAGAGACCCTGTCTCAAAAATAGTAAAAAAATGGGCTGGGGGTGCAGCTCAGTGGTACAGCATTTGCAAAGCATGCAAGTGCAAAGCCCTGGGTTCAACCCCCAGTACCGCAATAAATAAATAAATAAATAAATAAATAAATAAATAAATAAATAAATATTGTTGTTGTTGTTGTTAGGTGCCGTCGAGTTGGTATCCGACTCATAGTGACCCTCATAGGGTTTTCAATGACTGACTGTTTAGGGATTGCCTTGGGAGTGGATTGCCAGGCCCTTCTCCCATTTTTGTGGTGCTGGGAATTGAACTCGAGACCTCAGAGACTGCAGTGCAGCTCTCTACCAACTGAACCAAACCCCCGCCCCAAGTAAATAAATAGAAAAAGAAAAACAAGAAAGAAAATAAAGAAATTCAGCTGAAAGATAGTGATTCTGAAAAGTAAACAGAAATATTGGGAAAGGAAAAAGCTAAATAAATCTAATAATAAAAAACTCAACAGTAAACATTACCAGTAGACTAGATCAGACAGAAGAAAGACTATCAGAGATTGTAGACTGGGTTAAAGAATTATTACATCCAGATTGGAATAAAGAAAAAAAATAATGACCGCAACTTTTAAGTCCTTTGAGATGCACTTAAGAGACCAAACCTATAACTACTTGGTGTAAAAGAGGAACCCAAATTACAGATTAAAGTCATATCACAGCCATTCAATGAAATTATAGCAAAAGAAACTCCCAAATCTAGAGAAAGATATGAAAATCCAACCACAAGAGACAATAGAACCCCTAATGGACATGACTAGGAAATAACTTCTTCACATCATATTATATTAAAATTCTAACAGTACAGAATGAAGAAAGAATGGTGAAAGTTGCAAGACAGAAGAATCAAGTTACTTATAAGAGCAAACTTATCAGAATAACAATAAACTTCTCAGTAAAAAACTCAAGGCCAGGAAAGAAGGGATTAAAATATCTCTCCTTGAAAGAAGATAACTGCCAAATTAGGTTATTATATACATCAAAGTTATCCATTAGTAGCAAAGGAAAACTAAAGACCTTCCATGATAAAACATGTTGCTGTTAGGTGCTGTCAGTATCTGACTCATAGCGACCCTACCTACAATAGACGAAACAGTATTGCTAGTGCTTCTCTGCTATTCATAGGGTTTTCAATGGCTGATTGGTTTGGGCAGGAGTGGGTTGCCAGGTCATTTTCTGAAGCCTACAGCACCTTGTGTTCCCAGGTGGTTTTTCATTCAAGTACTAACCAGGCCCAACTCAGCTTAGCTTCCGAGATCTGATGGGATCTGACACTACAGTGGTATAACATAAACTAATGCAATTCATGACCACTATAATACTTATAGAAATACTGTGCACAGAAGAGGAGGAGATATATATGTAATCATGAGGGCTCAGAAAAGTTTATAAGAAACCTTGAACTACTTCAAGATATAGGCACAGACAGCAAATTTCTGAATAGGAGACCAAAATATAGGATATAATAGGTAGAATTGACAAATATGGGATTGCACCAAATTTTTTAAAAAATCTATCCAACAAGGGAAATAATCAACAGAGTAATGGGAGAAAATCTTTGCCAATTATTCATCTGACAGGGATTACTATACAGAATACATAATAAGCTCAAATATTAAATACTAAAAGAACAAATGATCCAATTAATAAATGGGCAGATGAATTGAACAAGTACTTTTTTAAAAAAAGAACTACAAATGAGCCATAAATACATGAAAAAAATTCTTCAGTATTATTAGCCCTCAAGGAAAAAGAAAATCAAAATTACATTTTTATTCCATTTCATCCCAGTCAGAACAGCAATCATCAAGGTAGCAAAATCAATAAATGCTTGTGAGGGTGCAGTGAAAAAAGAACCTTAGGTACTACTGATGGGAATATAAGTTTGTCTAGCCACTACAGAAATCAGTGTGGAAAATCCTGAAAATACTAAAAATAGAACTACCCAGTTGGCAGCCATGGCACATGCCTATAATCCCAGCAACTCAAAATACAGGCAGGAGGATTATGAGTTCAAAGCCAGAGCAACCTGTTCAATTTAGTGAGAACTTGCATTAAAAAAATATAAAAATAAAAATAAAAATGAAAAAGAGCTAGGAGCATAGCTCACTGGAAGAATACTAGCCTGGCATGTGTGAAGCCTTATGTTCAATCTCTCAAGGCTTAAAAAAAAAAAAAAGAACTACCATATGTTCCAGCTATACTACTACTGGATATGTATCTGAAGGGATCAAAGTAGGCATATAATACAAATGCCTGTGTATTCATGTTTATGGTGGAGCCAGTCACACCAACCAAGTTATAAAATTAGCCTCAGTACTCATCAATGGATGAATGGATAAAGAAAATATAGTAAATATACAAAATGTAGTATATTCAGCCACAAAAAGAATAGAATCATCTCATTTATGTAAAAATGCATGGAACTTGAGATCATCATATTAAGTAAAATAAAGCAGACTCAGAAAGATAGGTGTTTCATATTTTCTCTCATATGCAAAATGTAGATTTAAATATATATATATATATATATATATATATATATATATATATAATGTAAAAGTAGAAGGGAACTAATAGAGGAAAGGGATGGGGGAGTGAAGTAGGTGAACAAAAGTGGGTAATAAGGAATAAAATGATCAAAGAACATTGTATCATATTTAAAAATGTTACAACAGAACCATTATTTTATACAATTAAAATGAACCAATTAAAAATCAATAAATTATTAAAAAGAAAGTACAATGATTGTAAATGTATATGCACTGAATATCCAAGCACCAAATTATATGAATCAAACATTCTAGGTCATCAGTTGAGAGATAATCCCCAATACAATGGACTTCAAAATTCCACTATGACCAATAGGTAAATCATTCAGACAAAAGTCAGCCAAAAACCACCAGAATGAAGTTACACTATAGATCTTAAGGACATAACAGATATCTAGAGAACATTCTACCCAACAGTTGCAGAATGCACATTTTTAATCAGCGTATGGAACTTTTTTCCAAAATA
>VMDO01042308.1:0-10628 GCA_007922755.1 Pedetes capensis | reverse complement strand
AAAAAAAAAAAAAAAAAAAAAAAAAAAAAAAAAAAAAAAAAAAAAAAAAAAAAAAAGATTTGATGCCTGGTCCTATGAGCCTCAAAAAAATATAGGAATGTACACCTTCAAATATCACAGTAAAACCTGTGATTTCTCACTTCAAAATGGAATGGGGTTAGTTGTTTAAAGAGTTTAAAACCGTTCAGCACTATTATGACTTGAAACATTAAAACCATGTCATCAAGTACACATGGTGCAAGGGGAAGGAGGCCCCTCCCTCAGGCCACCCACTGCACACTGGCCTCCTCCTGCTAGGCTGCTACAGAGGTGAGCCAGATGTTTTGTGTATAAGGTGCCAGCCTCAGAGTATGGTGTGCAAATGTCATTCTGTTGTCTGGGGGACACTGTGGTCTCTTTCAAGAACCCACATATTGCTAGGTGGCAGAGATTTCATCTTGATCCATTCAGAGCTCACCTTGGGCCTGTGTCTCAATTTAGTAGGGCTTTCTATGTTACCGAGGCACTAGGCATGTTCTGTTCACTCTGGCAGCTGCTGGCTGTTGTCTGTGGGCCGGAGTTCCCATGGAACCTGGCAGGCAGCCCCCTTCCTGCCCTGGTGCTCTCCAGAGCCCAGTCCTTCCTGTCTGGTTCTTTGTTTGCTGCTCCTGCTGGCACCTAGCCACACCTCAAGGCCCACACTGCACTGGGCACCGGCTGCCTCCTGAACTCTATCAGAAGAGTGAATTTACACTGGGTTTTCCAAACCACCTGCAAAGGTCCTGTCCTTAACTACTCAGGGGAGTGGTGCTTGTAAATTATTTGCAGCTATCTGCAGCTCTCCAGGGACTGGGCATTTGAACCTCCCACGCCAACAGGTATCTCCGTTTGTGTTTTTCTGTTCTGACCTTCTTTTCTTCAGACAACATGTTCAGATTATCCTCCTGCTGCGCAAGTGGGCCAGAGCGCCAGGGAGCAGGAGCCAGGGTCAGCCCCAAGAGCCTCATCATGTGTGTGCCACCCTGAGGTGCTCTCTCCCTCCTCTTCATCTTCTCTGTGGGAAGATTGGAAAGGGCTGTTTTACTCCACCCAGGTTCCCGTGACCAGGTGCATGACTTTGTCCTAAAGGAATGAGGTTGCATCTGGGCTTCACTTTTCAGCGTTTGTAAATGCTGATCTCACTTATTCATTTCAGCTAATTTGTATCTCCTCTTGATTTTGGAGGAATGTGTTTTTGCCTCAAGAATATGATTTTTCTTATAATTCTCTTTAGCAGTAAGGGAAATCAGCAAGTGCCTTTCCAGATGTTGCCTCAAACCGTTAGACTCCAGTGCCTGTTGCTGTGTGCATTCCCAGCCCTGCCAAGGGACCATTCCTGGCCAGTGTCATTTAAAATGCCCTTTTCCTAATGCTTGCCTTAGGTCACAGACTTCCTTCCCAGAAGGGCTTCTAGGGCCATTTTCACGGGGGTGAAAAATGACTTTCAGGCACGTTGGGGTCTGTAGTGGGAAGGCTGTGGGGAGCAGGGCCCTGTGAGAGGGAAGCCTATCGTACAACAGCACCTAACAACAGCTACTACTCAGATGAGGTAAGTCTTCCTCAGTCATTTCTTGAATGCCTTCCAGCCTGGGGAACTCATTTTCCGGCACTGTATTTGACCGTGCTTCACTACTATTCATGGATTTCAACGGCTAATTGTTTCGAGAGTGGGCTGCCAGGTCCTTCTCCCAACTAATTAATTACAGTAAAATGGAAAGCACTGTTTTTCTGCTTATAGAACATTGCTGATACTCAGTGTGTGGTTTTCTGCACCAAGCAGTTCTCTGCATGCACCAACTAGATATACTACAATTTAATGTGGGTCTGACACTAGCTATGTGGCATTAACACAGACCTCACAGGTTAAAGGCCCATTCCATCTCACTTGCCATTCACAAACCCCAGCTTGTGATCTGTGCTCTCACTGGCTGGCTGCATGTTGGAGTTCCCACACCACCTCCTTTCGTTTGACAATTTGCAAGGGCAGCTCATGGAGTGCAAACACTTAACTTTACTGGTTATATTAACTCATGGCTGCTATGCCAGAGAAACAGACCAAAGCAAACTTAAGGAAGAAATATTTATGGGGGCTCATGGTTAGAGGATTAGCCCTCATGGTGGCAAGACAGATGTGCAACAGCATGCAGCAGTGCCCGTTGCAGACAGCATTACATCTTTGTAATCAGGAAGCAGAGAGAGTGGCTAGAGCCACTGGGTAAAAACCTCCAAAGGCCTGTCCCCAGTGGCCATTTCTGCAAAGTTGAGTCCCGCCTCCCAATGTTCTATCACCTCCACAAATAGCACCACCAGCTCAAATTCATAGGTTGAAACCTAATCCCAAATGTCATGGAATTAGTAGGAAGTGCTGGGGGAATTTGGGGAGGTCATTAGGTCATGAGAGTGGAGTCTCATGAATGGATAAGCATCCTTATAAGAAGATTTCAAAGAGCTTTCTGGCCTTTTTCCACTGTGTGAAGATGTAATAATAAGTTAGCCGTCTCTGCAGCCTGGAAGAGGCCCTCACCAGAACCCAGCCATGTGGCACACTGATGGTGAACTTCCAGCCTCTAGAACTATGAGAAAAGGATTTCTATTATTTATAAGCTATCTGGTTTATGATGTTCTATTTTAGTATATTGAAGTGACTAAGACAGTGTATGTTTAGCTGCAGGACATAATATCGACAATGTATTGTGAAAATATTTGTAAATTTGTGCCTGTCTATACTTCCACCAGTGGAAGTCTGAGCATTCCAGTTGCTCCAGATGTTCACCAACACTTGATATGATCAGTCTTACATTTTAGCCAGTGGTATAAGGTACTGATAAATTTTAACAATCCCTCCTCCCTCAAAAGTCCTGATTTGTAGCACTGCTAATTACTGTGGTATAAATCCTCTCAGTATTGCAGATTTCAGTTTACCAATATAATGCTGCCTGCAGCCATAGCCCTGTGGCATCCGATCCCGTCAGATCTCGAAAGCTAAGCAGGGTCAGGCCTGGTTAGTACCTGGATGGGAGACCACCTGGGAACACCAGAAGCTGTAGCCTTGAGAGAAGGACCTGGCAACCCCCTCCCAAAAATTAATCTGCCATTGAAAACCCTATGAACAGCAGAGAAGCACTGACAATAGTGTTTCCCCTATTGAACAGAGGGTCGCTATGAGTCGGATACCGACTCGATGGCACCTAACAACAACAACAACAACAACAACAACAATATAATGCTAATTGAAACCCATTTGGACACAGATATGCCATCAACTTTTACTAGGCAGTATGAGGAGCTCCACATACCTCTTGTTTTTAATCATGTGATGCCTTTTGCTAATATAGCCATCAAAGTCTGAGACTGGAGGAAAAGGCAGTAGGAAATCAGTGAAGGATGTTTCTTGGCTATTGAGCTTTATACGGGTATGAATATCAGCAGCTGTTTAAAGTGGATAGAGGGTCTCCTTTAGAAACCCTCTGTCAGGAAAGCTACCTCACACACTTTGAATGATCCTGTTGGAAACAGTTACCTTTGCATCCTTGCTGAGCCTTGGTCTGCTGCATCTGTTTTCTTAGCCTGCTGAGAAAAATCTCTCCTATGTATGTTAAAATATGGAATTCTAGTTCCTCATCTGTAATGTGGACTGATTGAACTAGATGCTTTCTGATGTTTTCTGACTCACGTTGTGTAACACTGTCTTCAGATTGGCAGTCACAGTCAAGTAAGAAAGCACTTATCTAGGTGAAATTTAGTAAATAACAAGGTTAGGGAAATCACTCCTGAATCATTCAGTAAGAGCCTATGTAAGGAAAATCTACCAAGCCTGCTGAGAGGTAAAAATTCAAGTTTATACTTTCAAGGAAATGAGTTATATTATTCCTCAGCTCAGCTATCAGCTCTTAACAAATGCAACTTCAGGACAGATTTTTTATTTAAAAATTCATCCTGCTGAGGAAGATTGGGCAGCAAGATTAGAGCAAAGAGAAGTATTTCAGGGGTGTCCAGGAGTCAGAAGTCTGTTTTAGCAAATGTCCCTCCACTGTACTCACCTGTGTTCCCCCTGCAGGAAGAACACTGTGCCACCACTTATTTCATGCAAATACTGTTTGGCATTTGGGTAAAAAGAGTAAAGAAATTGTTTTAAGGATTCTGATGTAAAGAATAAAGACTCCAAAGCCAGGTGCAGTGGTACATTCCTCTAGTCCAAGCTACTTGGGAGGCTGAGGTGGGAGAGACAGGAGGATTGCTTGGATCTGAGCTCAAGGGTAGCCTGGGCAACAAAGTGACACCCCATTTCAAAAATAAATAGAAAGAAACGGATGCACGCATATTCCTCCAGCATGTGTGATTTAGACAGACTGGCTGACTTCTCACTAGGACCCATGCACCTGAAACAAAGACCTGACCCTGGAAATAAAAATGGCTTCTCAAGTTTCCAAGTGGTGTCTGTGTCTGTCTGTCTGTCTGTCTGTCTCTCCCTCTTTGTTTTTATTTATTTGGTTTTGTTTTGTTTTGACATAGGGTCTCACTAGGTAGCCCAGGCTGGCCTGGAACTTGCTATATAGCCAGGCTGCCTTCAAAATTATAATCTTCCTGCCTCAGCCTCCTGAGTAGCAGCAGCAACTGCTGCTGCTGCTGCTTCCTCCTCCTCTTCCTCTTCTTCCTCTTCTTCTTTTTCCTCCTCCTCTTCTTTTCCTCTTCCTCTTCTTCCTCCTCCTCTTCCTCTCCTTGTTTTTCCTCCTCCTCCTCTTCTTCTTCCTCTTCCTCTTCTTCCTCTTCCTCATCTTCCTCTTCACCTTCCTCCTCCTCCTCCTCCTTCCTTCTTTCTTCTTTCTTCTATCTTCTTTCTTCTTTCTTTTCACTAGGGGTTGAGTCCCGGGCCTCATTCATGCTAAGCACATCTTCTACCACTGAACTGCACCCCCAGCTCCTTTTTAATTAATTAATTTTTGCAGTACTGGCAGTTGAACCCAGGGCCTCATGCATGCTAGGCAAGTGTTTTATCACTGAGCTGCACTTCCAGCTATACCCTTTTAAATTAATTTTTGAGAAAGTCCAGTTAAGTTGCATAGGCTTCTTCCTCTAGTCTCCAACTCATGATCCCCCTGCCTGAGCTTCCTGAGTTGCTGGGATTATAGGCATGTACCATGGCACCTGGCCTCTTTTATTATTTTTTATCTTGAAACAGGGTCTTGTTACGTTTCACAGGCAGCCTTTGGTCTTGAGGTCACTATCCTCCTGTCTCATTGGTATTATAGGCATGTGCCAAAGTGCCCAACATGCAACTCAAATTTTTAATGACAGAGCAGCCTGCCAGTGAAGTCAAGTCATGCACTAATCTGTTTTTTAATATCTCTGCATCTTGTCATTTCCTGAAAGTGACTCTAGTACAAGTTGGGAAGTTGTAGTTGCTGGGTAATAGCAGTGGAAGATCTGCTCCTGTGCCATTGTTCACGGTTTAAAGGTAGATGGTTTTGTGGGCCCATTAGTCCTGTGTAGTCCTTTGTGCTGTTATATGGATGCTGTTGAGGTCAGAGCCATGAGTTACCCAGGACCACTTTGCCTCATTGTTTTCCTTTCTAAATTCCATGTGTCAAAAATTCACAGCCAGCTATCTGGTTAACCAAGAGAAGCAGGAGCATCTTATGTATTAGATGATGTGAGATGAATGTGTTTTCATCACTGCTGCTGGACAAGGTTTCATCCTCCATTCTCCATGCTAACACTTACCAACCATGGCTGCCTGGGGCACTTGGTTAAGAATTCTCAGGTCTGAGCTTAGCATGAAAAAGTGACCACAGTTTGCTTCCAGGCAGAGGCAAGAGCAAGGGAGGTCCTAAAGCGCAAGCACCGGTATCCCTGCTCCCTTTGTTAGGGCCATGAGGATGCTCTTGTTGCACACTGCTAGACACATTCAGGTTTATTTGCAAAGAATACCGTGCCCACGTTTAAAATGTATTTAGCTATTTTTTTATTGAACATAGAATTTCCAAAATGGAAGAGATCTTTGAACTTATCTGACTTAATGCCCCCATTTTTCACAGGAAGAATCCAAGCCCCAGCAGCTACTGACAGTGGAAGGCTGAGGTACTTTGTACCTCTTTATGTCCCCTTTTGACCACACCACCTCTCACAGGGATTTGGTTCATGTCCTTAGGTGATCTCTTGTGTGTATTTCATTAGTCATACCTGATTTCAGACTTGAAGCAGAAAACATTGCCTTCATATATCTTCCATTTTCCACTAGATTATCTAGGACTTACATACAGTATTGTAATTACTTGGAATTTTCAATGCACAAGATCAGCTTATCTGCAAAGAGATTGTTTCTTCTTTTATCTATTTCTTTTTTGGCATGGTGCATGCCATTTATTTCTTTTACTTGCCTAATTGCCATGCATAGAACCTCCAGTATAATTTTGGGTAGAAGTGGACATTCTTATCATCCTTTTGATCTTAGGGAGAAAGGATTAAGTCGTTTACCATTTGGTATGACATTAATTATAGTATTCAGAAGTTCCTTGCTATTTCCAGTTTGATGAATGGTGAGGTTTTTGTTTGTTTGTCATTTTTCAGTACTGAGGAGTGATACCCAGTGTCTTATGCAAGTGCTGTACTACTGAGCTGCACTGCCAAGTCCCACCTTTTTTATTTTTTATTTTTTATTATTTTATCTTATTTTATTTTATTTTATTTTATTTTTTCAGTACTGGGGGTTGAACCCAGGGCCTCGTGCTTGCATGTTCTGCAAGTGCTGGACCACTGAGCTGCACCCCCATCCCATTTTTTACTTTTTGAGACAGTTACGCAGTTACGCAGACCACCTAAGTTACGCAGACCACCTCTGGTCTCGAACTTGTGATCCTCCTGCCTCTGCCTCCCAAGCCGCTGGGATTAGAGGCGTGCGCCACCATGCCCGGCTCTCCTTTTTTATTTTATATTTTGAGACAAAGTTGTGCTAAATTGTGCAGGCAGCCACTGGCCTCGAACTTGTGATCATCCTGCCTCAACCTCCTTCATCATTGGATTACAGATGTGTGCCATGGTACCCAGTTGAGTGGTTTTTTTAATCATAGAGGAGAGGCAATGTATTTTATTAAATACTTTTTCTGTATCTATTCAGATGACCACATGGTTTTTGTCCATTTATTTTATTTTATTCCATTTCACTTGCAGTACTGGAGATTGAACGCATTGCCTCGCGCACACAAGGCAAGCATTTGCCACTGAATTACACCCTCAGCCCTTGCCCTTTATATTTTTGATGTAGTGTATTCTGTTAGTTTCCAGCTATCAAACCAGTTTCACATTTCTAATACAAATCTTATGGCTCGTAACGCATGATTCTTCTTATACACTTGGTTTGCTAGTGTACTTTGGGGGTTTTGCATCAATATACATAAGGCATATTGGTGTATAGTTTTTTGTGATTTTTGGCTACTTTTAGTATCTGTGTAATACTGGCCTCCAAATTAGCTAAGAAATGGTCCCTTCCCATCTATTTTTTGGAAGAGTTTTTGTAGAATTTGTCCATATTCTTAAAATGATAAAATTGGCTAGTGGAGCCAGCTGTCACCTTGTAACTTTTAAACTATGTGTGACAGAACAAGTCCCCCACAAAATGAAAGCTTATTACCTAGATGTAGTATCTTTGAAAAGGATAGTTTATAGTTTGTTGAATCTTATGAAAGAAAAAAACACATGTTCCTTTTAAAATTTTTTAAGTAAAATTTTAAGCATTGACCTCTTCAAAAAATACTGTATAGATCAAAGTAGAGATAATTATAAAATACAATGCATTCTTAGCAAACACATATCCTATAAACAGGGCTTCAAAACTATGAAAAATTGGGTTCAAGTTTGGATGTTGGTTTAATATACTAAAATTTAGAGGGTCTAGGTTTGAGTTTAAAATTTTAATCCTATGCATAGATAGATGAGTAAATTTCTTTCAACTTGTTTTTCAATTTTTAAATAGCTAATACAAAAAGGGAGGGAGGGAGGGCGGGAGGGAGGAAGGAAGGAAGGAAGAAAGGTAGGTAGGTAAGTAAGTAGGTAGGTTAAAAGGTGAATCTAAACCCAATTTTTTACTGGGCTTGGGTTCAAAACAATTTTTTTACATGCTTGAGCCAGGAGAATTTCAGTGTTCAGGTTCTGGTTTGTTTGGAAGCCCCGCTATCTACACATAGGATTTAAACCCAAACCCTCTAAGCTTTAACATATTGAACCTGTACCCAAACCTGAACCCAATTTTTCACAGGCTTGAAGCTCTGCCTATAATGGAGACTGAGAAGGATAGCAATGGAGAAGCCTTGTTAGCCCTTTTAAAATATTTAGTTACATGTTTTGCCTAAAAATAAAGACACCATCTCTTGTAACCAGGTGATACAATCTCTCCTGAGAAAACCAACAGTGATTTGGCAACATCATAGCTGTAAATCCATATTTAAGTGTCTCCAGTTGTTCCAGTGTCTTTTAAGTCTATTGTCTATTTTGCCTTTTTTTTCCACCCTCCAATGCTGGGGATTGAACCCAAGGCCTTGTGCATGCTAGGTAGGCAAGCATTCTCCCACTGAGCTGTACCCCACCCCATTTTTGCCTGTTAATTCAGGATCTAAACCAAGTGTATGGTGCATCTGGTTGCTGTGTTTCTCTAACTTTGAATGCAGACTCCCCAACTCCCCTGCATTACTTGAGTGGCATTCACCTCTGAATGGTCCAGGCAGTTGTCTCATAGAATTCCTACATTTTGGACTTGACTGATGTTTTTTCATGATACCAGTCTAGTTAAAATAGTTTGGGCAAGGCCACAACTACAACAGGATAATCTTGGTTAATCTTGAGTCCTTCTTAGCCCATTATATCAGAAAAGGCAAAATGTTAGGTTGTCCCGCATTAACAACACCAGATGATCATCTCAATAAGGTTGCGACCCCAGTTTTTTCCACTGTGAGGATAAATTTTCTCTTTGTTTTTGGTGAGTATAATCTGTGTGGCAATATTCTGAAGCTGTTTGAATATTCTTTTCCCCACTTTTTTTCTTTTATTGTGATAAATATGCATTAACATAAAATTTGATATTTTAAGTTTTACCTGTGTGTGCAACTCAGTGACGTTAAGTACAATACCAGTGTTGTGTAAACATGACCACTATTTCCATGACCACTATTTCCAGACCGCTATTTTTATCATCCCGAGTGGAAACTGTACTCATTAGGTAATAATTGAGGATCTCCCTGCACCTGTAACCTTTTGTCTTAGTCTGTTTTGACTGCTAAAATAATGAAATACCATGAACTGAGCAGCTTCTAAACAACAGAAATTTACTTCTTACAGTTTCAGAGGCTGGGCAGTCCAAGGTATAGGTGGTGGCAGACTCTGTCTGGGCAAAGCCTTCTTCCTGCTTCATAGATGGTGACTTCTTATTGTGTCTTCATATGGTGGAAGGGACACAGGGTTTCTCTCAGGACGCTAATCCCAATCACAGAAGCTCTGACCTCATGACCTGATCATCTCCCGAGGGCCCACCTCCAAACATCCCTCATTGTGGGGATTATGATTTCAACATTTGAATTTGGATGGGAGGACACAAATATTCAGATGATAGTACATCTGTTCTACTTTTTGACTCAAACTTAACTGTTGAAGATAGTGCTTAAAATGGACTCATACCTGTATCCTTTTGTACCTGCCTTATTTCATTTGGCATAATGTTTCATATATATTGTATCAAGTATCAGAATTTCCTTCCTTTAAAGGTTGAATGATATTCCATTTTTGTATACACCACATTTGTTTATCCATTCATCTGTTGAGACGATGGGTTATTTCCAACTTTTGTGTTTGTGTGTGTGTGTGTGTGTGTGGTACTGGGGGTTGAACCCAGGGCCTCGTGCCTGCATACTTTGCAAATGCTGGGCCACTGAGCTGTACCCCCAGCCCGTTGTTTTTTTTGTGTGTGGTTGGTTTTTTTTTTTTTTTTTTTTTTTTTTTTTTTCACTTTTTGAGACAGGGTCTTGCTAAGTTATGGAATTTGCCTCTGGTCTTGAACTTGAGATCCTCCTGCCTCCGCCTCCCAAGCTGCTGGGATTATAGGCGTGTGCCATGGCACCCGGCTCCAAATTTTTGCTGATGCAAACAATGCTGCAGTGGATATTGGCGTGCAAATACTGTTTGAGTCTCTGCTTTTGATGTTTTGGGTATGCTGCTAGGAGTATAATTGTTGAATCATATGGTAATTATATATTTAAGTTTTTGAGGAACTGCCAGTGTTTTTCAAAGGACTACACTTGTATTCTCACCAGCAATGAATGAGAGTGTTCCAGTTTCTCCACGTGCTCATCAGCATCTATTATATTCTTTTTTTTATTAGAAATTTTTAATGTACATCATAATGCGATTCATTTTGACATGCTTTTCATTGTGACAATTTTCATATATGCAATTTGATAAGCATTATTCATATAGGTTACCCCTTACCCTCCTCTGTTTCCCCCCTCCCCCCTTCCCATCTAAGTTTCCCATCCAAGTCTTCTCTATCTTTTACTATATAGTATTTTTCTATATGTCCTTGGGTTCCATTTCTGTTTAAGATAGAAACTTTTCCTGTAGTGGTCTTT
>VMDO01042307.1:0-10628 GCA_007922755.1 Pedetes capensis | reverse complement strand
TTTATTTTTTTTATCTTAAGACAGGGTCTCACTATGTTGCATAGGCTGCCTCTGGCCTTGAGCTTGCGATCCTTCCATCTCCCTCTCCTGTATTTCTGGGATTACTGGTGTGCACCACCATGCCCAGCTAAAAATAGATATTCTAAAAGGCTCAATTTAGCTATACTCTCTGGTCAAAGATATCTTGCTTCATACCTGCAACCCTCCGGGACAACAAACATGGGCAGACCATCTACCGAGCTCTTCTATTCATGTGGCACATTTTCTACCATCTGAAAATGGCAGTCCTTTGATTGTAGAATCAAAGAATGACAGTACTACATGGAATTTTAAAGACCATCTAAATTCACTTCCC
This sequence comes from Pedetes capensis, assembly GCA_007922755.1. Taxonomy (NCBI): domain Eukaryota; kingdom Metazoa; phylum Chordata; class Mammalia; order Rodentia; family Pedetidae; genus Pedetes; species Pedetes capensis. Next base: position 10,273 of record VMDO01042307.1, on the reverse strand, counting down.
AATCAGTTCATAGGCCTCAGAGATGTAGTTCTCATTATAAAAGTCATATTTAGTTTATTTCCAAATCTGCTGTTTCTTTTTTCATAGAATACTGGTCTTTTCTTGTATTGTCTAATGTGCATTTTAATTCTCTAAAAATATTTTTCAATTGACTCAAAGATTTTTGTGATCTATTCCTGCATTTTGTATCCTATAAAGTTATTCAGGGTAGTTAATTGCCTTATATTTAAAAAAAGTCTCACCATTGTTAGCAGGGATTTTTTAAAAAATAGTATTAATATGCATAGACTATTGAAACATATGAATAGTGTGTTTGGTTGTTTCTGTTAGTCATTCCAAGCAGGAAATTCAGGGCTAATTTGTATATTATTATCTCATCTTGGAAAATCTATCATCACCAGTTAGGCCACAATTGGATTCAAGAATCCCTGAATGACAACATCTTGACATATCACCTTCTTATGAGACCATCTGTTATTTAGAGAGAAAAGGCTGAAGCAGTTTTTCTTGCCATTTTCCTGGGATGTTGGAGACGCATCCATTCTCAAGTGTGATGCTTTTATGGAGAATGTCCCAACATTAAATTCTTGCCACATACCCATCCATGTCTTCATTTATTATCTTTTTATATATTATAACCAAAGTTTCATATCAAGTATATATGAGGAAATCTTGTTAGGTGCCATCAAGTCAGTGTCCGACTCATAGCGACCGTATGTGCAGCAGTTGAAACACTATTGTCATTGCTTCTCTACTATTCATAGGGTTTTCAATGGCTGATTGACTTTTGGGAGTGGGTTGCCTGATCCTTTCCCAAGACTACAGTTTCTGGTGTTCCCAGGCAGTCTGCATCCAAGTACTAACCAGACTCGACCCTGCTTAGCTTCTGAGATCTGACGGGATCAGACGCCACAGTGTTGTGGCTGCAGGCATGAGGAAATCTTAGAGATCAATAATAAAAGCTAAACAGTCCAATATAAAGAATAGGCAAAACATTTGGAGATAGCCAGATGCCATGGCGCACACTTGTAATTCTAGCAACTGGGGAGGCTGAGGAAGGAGGATTGTAAGATTGAGGCCAGAAGCAGCCTGTACAAATTAGTGAGAGCCTGCCAATAATTAATTAATTAATTAATTAAGGCTGAGGATAAGGCTCAGTGGTAGAGCACTTGCCTAGCATGTGCATGGCCCTAGATTTAATGTGCTGGTACAAAAAAAAAAAACCATAGAATTTTAAAAAAGAAATACACATATGGCCTATGAAAAGGTGCTCAATACCTTTTCTCATTGAGACTTCAAATTAAAACCACCCATAGTAGCCTGGCCAAAAATCAAAAGGCTGACAATATCACATACTGTTCAAGATATGGAGCAAGTAGAAATCCAGGCCATTGCTGATATAATGTTAAATGATATAGCTATTTTAGAAAATAGTCTAGCAGCTTCTTGAAAATATAAATATATACTTATCATACAACTCACTAATCTTATTCCTTGGCATTTCTCCAGGAGAAATGAAAATGTAAATCTCCAGAAAGACTTTGAATATTCACTGCAACTTTATGTATGACAGATAAAAAGTGGAAACAACGCAAATATCTATCAACATGTAAATGGATAAACAAAATACTGCATATTCCTATAGTAGACTATTACTCAACAATGAAAAACGATGAGCTAATAAGAGGTGAACCTAGGGCTTTATTCATGCTAAGTATGCACTCTGCCACTGAGCTTTACCCCTGGCTCTACTGATGCATTTTTTGGAGACAGAGTCTTGTTCTGTAACCCAGGCTGTCCTCAAACTCTGTACGTAGTCAAGGCTGGTTTTGATTTGGAGATATCCTGCCTCAGCTTTCTGAATCTTGGAAATATAGGAGTGTGCTACTGTTCCCAGTTTACTGATGTATTCTTGATTAATATATCAAAAACACAAGTCAAGTAAAAGAAGCCAGATATGCTATATGATTTTATTTACATAATTTTAGAAAAGGCAAAGCTAGGTTGAAGTGAAATGAAGAAGATTAATGGTTGTCTTAACTGGAATATAAAGATGAAGTGATTGAGTAGGGGTTCATGGTTACTTTTGGGGGAGTTGGAAATGTTCTATATCTTGAATATGGTGGTGGCTAGATGGTAGGTACATTTACCAAATTGCTTTGGATTATACATCAAAATGGATTCATTTTTTACTGTATATAAATTATATCTCAAGTTTTATTAAAACATAAGGACGATATCTGCTTTTTACATTCAGTATCAACCCCGGAGGTGACTGCCATATTGGCTAGTGAGAATTCAGCTTTGAGAATTTGTGAGGCTTCTAGTTTGCTTGCAATATTTTGACTTTCAAATGCATGTTTTGGGCCTATAAAAAATTTTCCCCTTTATTTAAAAATGCTGGTGAGGTACGGAGTAATAAGACTTTTGGTATTTCCATTATGCAACCATTACATCACTTTTGGTGGCACTTGCATCAACTTACATATTTTATAGAACCATATAAACTAAAGAGAAAAAAGTAGGAATTTTAATATGTAATAAAATTGTATGCAGTCATAAGTTATGTTCTCATTGATTTTTTCTTTCCTTTCCTCTCTTTAAAAAGTCCAATGTATTAATATAACTGCATCATATATTTTGAGATTTTCCTCTTCCCCTGTTCTCCTGTACTTTATTTTTTTCTTTTGAACTGAGTAATTTTAAATGATTCAGGTTTTTCCACTGTTCTGTGGATCAAACCCAGAGTCTTGTGCATGCTCAATAAGCATTCTACCATGGAACTATATTCCAAGCCCTAAATGATTCATTTTTGTTGAGCATTACTAGATATTATTGCAAGAGCAATTTCACATTAGCCATATTGGTAGTTCTGGAAAATACTGCGTTCTATGGTTTTTGTCTTTGTTTTGCTAAAAGGAGAATTTATCATAGGGATTAATTTACAACACTGAAGAATATCCTAGCTGATGGAGGGTTGATGTTTAAAGAATACAAGGAACATACTAACAATTATTTTGTGTTTGTTGTATGTTGAGCATTGTTGTAGATGTTTCACATCTGTTGGCTAACTCTCATATCATCATTTAGAATGAGTGTTTTTTATCCTCATTCTATATGTGAGGAAATTAATAGACTACCTTGATTTGGTTCTGGCTGGCAACACATTGCATTCTAAAATGTAAACCATGCCTTCTGACTCTATGTCCAGCTGGTTTTGTGTGAGGTTGCAAAACAATCTTGTCCTTAACCTTTACCTATGGTTTATAAAATAAAAACATAAGCATATCATATAGCAGCTTTGCAGAATTTATTTCCTCATGTAATTGAAATTTTAGATCCATTGAGCAATAGCTACCAATCCTGCTCTTCCTGTTGACCCTGGCAGTGACCATTCTATTGTCTGTTTCTGTGAGTTTGACTATGATACATCATGTAAGTGGGATCATGCAATGTTTGTTGTATTTTATGATTCTGAGAAACTTCCATGCTATTTTCCTTAGTGGCTGCACCATTTTGCCTTCACATCAAGGTGGATACAGGTTGCTATTTTTCCACATCCTCCCCAACACATTTATCTTTTGTTTTTCTGTTAATGGCCATCCTGCCTGGGATAATTTATATCACATTGTGGTTTTCCTTTACATTTTCCTGATGATTAGTCATTTGGGGCACATTTTCATATACCTGGTAGCTATTTATACGTCTTATTTGGATAAATATCTGTCCAGGTCCTTTGCCCATTTCTTAATTTGCCCATTTCTTTTCTTGCTATTTAATTGCAAGAGTTAATATATATTTTGGATATTAACCCTTTAGGAGATAAATGGTATGTGAATGTTTTTTCCTGCTCCACAGGTTGCATTTTCATTTTGCTGATTACTTCCTTTAATGTGCAGAAGCTTTTTAGTTGTAGTAGTCCTACATATCTATTTTTATGCTCTTATTGTCTTGCATAATTAACAATATGGCACTGCATACTAAAATTTTGAGGGTAGATATCATAAGTATTCTTACCACACATGCATACACACACGTGTGCACACATACCAACACAAACAAAACCACAAAAGAGAATGAAGAAACTTTTGGAGGCAATGGATGTGCTTATTACCTTGATTGTGGTGATTTGTATCACAGGTGTATGCATAAGTCCAAATGCACCAATTTCTATACATTAAAATGTGTAATTTTTACACATCAGTTATACCTCAGTAAGTGACTTCAAAAAAGAAAATGTACAAGCACATCTTTACTGTTGAAAAATCTTCTTAAAGTCATTATGTATGATGTTTGGGTCTTCTTATATTATAGTCCAGGTAATACATTCATTCAAAATTGAATGCTGAAATATTTTTTTTCCTTCCTTTCTTCCTTCCTTCCTCTCTCTCTTTTCTCTCTCTCTTCTTTTCTCTCTTTCTTTCTCTCTTTTTCTTTCTTTCCTTTCTCTCCCTCCTTCTCTCCCTCCCTCCTTCTCTCTCTCCCTCCTTCTCTCCCTCTCCCTCTCCCCTTCTCTCCTCCCTCTCTCCCTCTCCCTCCCTTCCTCTCCCTCTCCCTCTCCTTTCCTTTTTTCTCCTCTGCTTCTTCCTCCTCCTCTTTTTTCCATTTTTCCTCAATACCTAGTGTCTCATGCATGCTAGGCAAGTGCTCTACCACTGAGCTGTCCCCACAGCCTCTTTCTTAATTTTTATTTTGAGACAGAGTCTCGCTAAAGTGCACAGGATGCCTCTGGCCTTGAGCTCCTGATCCTCCTGCCTCAGTCTCTCAAGTGGCTGGGGATTATGGGCAAATGCATGGCACTTAGCTTTAGAAATATCTTCTCTGCTTTCAAAATCCATCATAAACTAATAGTTGTGTGATTTTCCTTCATATTTGGTGCTACTATATGAATGTTTCACCTAAAATTCAAGCATTGGGAACTTAATCTGTAATGCAACAGTATTAGGAGATAGGGCCAGTGGGAGGTGTTTAGGTCATGTGGGCTCTGCCCTTGTGAATGAATTAGTGATGTGGACGTGGGTTCTCTCCTGTCTCCTCTCCTGCCATATGAAGACACAGCGCTCATATCCTGTTGTCCTTCTACCTTTTGCCATGTGAGGACATAGCACAAAAGCCATCATCAGATGCCACTGCCTTGATCTTGGACTTCCCGGTCTCCAGAGCTATGAGAAATGAAATTCTTTTGAATAAATTACTCAGTCTCAGGTGTTCTGTTTCAGAGGCAAAAAACAGACTAAGATATTTGAGAAGAGTTTTCATGTCCTCTGCTTAAGATGAAGTTCTGAGTTGAGTTTATGTGTGGTAGGGAGCAGGAATCATTTATGACCTCAGTGTTGAAGAGAAAAGGCAACTATTAACTGTATCTCAGGTAAAGGTTATCTGGAAATTCAGGGAAAGTCTTGAACATACTACTTCTGGTTTTTAGCACAGAAGTACTGTGCTTAAAGTAGGTTATAGGTTAGAACCTGGAAATAACCCATGAGCCATCATACTAATAGGGAAAGGGCTGTTTATGGAATACTTGCTATTAAATGCAGGGTTGAAATGAAAAATTTAAAAGCACTAAATTTTAAAAGTAAAGGTTATGTAACCCGTATGTCCTTTATGACTTGACTGACAGTTAAGCACTAAATTTAATGCTTGAATTACCATAACTGTATTAGATTAGTATATGTACAAGGAGTAAATGGGTACCAGGTCATGGGTGAGCTCATGGTGCTTAAACTAAGTAGTTAGGAATTTGTCCTTCAGTTGGTGGGTAACCAGTATATTATGTAAGTGAGGGAACAGTATAGTAATTTATAATTTAATTATTGTTTTCTGACATTTGGAGGATAAATTAGAGTAGGAAGACCTAGAAATCAGTGATAACAATGAAAAAGTTATAATAATAATGTTATTATAAAATATTTTAGAAAGGATACAGACCTATATGGTGGCATTGTGTTGTACAAAGTATAAAGGCCTGAATTGTGGACATAGAGATAGTTAATGGGGGGTAATGGAAAAAATAGGAGTCTAGGCTTTTACCTTAAAGAGTTTAGTAAATCTGTCAGCTATTTAGCTTGCAGCCGTACCACTGTGGCATCTGATCCCCTCAGATCTCAGAAGCTAAACAGGGCTAGGCCTCGTTAGTCCTTGGATGGGAGACCACCTGGGAACACCAGGTGCTGTAGGCTTGGGAAATGGACCTGGCAACCCACTCCCAAAAATCAATCCACCATTGAAAACCCTATGAACACCAGAGAAGCACTGATAATAGTGTTTTGCCTGTTGTACACAGGGTTGCTATGAGTTGGATACCGACTCAATGGCACCTAACAACAACATCAGCTATTTAAAAGGATTAGTGACTGCAAGCAAACATTATAAAAACTCACCCAAATAAAAGCTAGGAATGCATGTAAAAGTCTCTATTATGGCAATATGAGTTATATCAGTCATCTGTCATTGCTGTAGCAGAAAAAGCAACCCAAGCAAACTTACAGAAGAAGAGGTTTATTGGAACCTCACAATTAGAAGATCAGTCCATAATGGTGACAGGGCAGGCATGGTGGTGGCGGCAGCAGGGCCTGTTATAGATGACTTTAAGGTAGGTCATGGATAAAAAAAAGAAAACTCTCCAAAGCCTGCCCTCAGGGAGCCACTTCTGCAAAGTCAGAATTCCACCTCCCAAATGTCTATGACTTCCACAAGCAGTACTAGCAACTGAGGACTGAACATTAAAGCACTTGACCTTTGGGGGACATTTTATATTCAAACCATGATGTGAGTTCTGAAAAATGGAGAAAAAAAAAGTGTTTCTCAGAATTTAATGTGCATATATAATAACTGTGGATCTTGATTCTGTGAATTTTAATTCCATAGATTTGCATTTCGAATACTCTCGTGTGATACTAATGTTACTAGTCTTCATAACTCACTTTGAGTAGTAAGCCTCTTACCATCTGTTGCATTCTGAATGCTTTATTTTTACTTTCACTTCTCTAGTTCATATATTTGTTTGGTTTGGTATCTTGTATGTCATTTCTTTTGTGGGTCCTATTAATCAACAGCTCATTTGGGATGGCACCTTATAGCTACAAAATGGAACCTAACTTTTCAATATTGTCCTTATGCTGTTGTTGAAGATTTGGGAGTCACTGCTCATAGGTTGTAGCAGATTCTGTAGGTGTCCTGGTCACCTGTCCTTGAGCTTTATTTTTATATTATAGAGTTTCAATTGTATTTTTATGATGGTAGTGTCTAGAGCCTACTCTACCCATGTACCTAGCAGGCAGGAAGAGCTAGACCAGCAGCCCTTCACCAATGCCTGACAGAAATTGATGTATTAATATCTCAGCTCCTTTATCTCTCAAGTTGTAAAACTGAGTCATGTCTTCTGTATAGTGTCCCAGAGTTCCCCAATGGGCTCTCACTCCAATTAACCCCACAAGTGGTAATGTCTTGAAAATTCACCCATTATTGACTCTTTTCCATTCCTTATCTTACTTTTCTATTCCTCTAATGTTATTTCCCAGGATTACCTCAAGAATACATTACTTTTGTGGGGAACCCAAATATGTTGCTATAGTTAAAAGAGTGCATACAAGGAATCACCAGGAAAGAGTGTGTGGAGGGACAGAGATATGAGGGTAGAAACATGGGACATGATACACAACTCTGTGGCAAATAAGTTTAGAAAAGCTGTGGCCAGAAGGGAAGAGTGAAACTAGTGCAGTCCTATCTTCCAAGGCAGTTAATTCTCCTGAGCTCCAGGCCTAATATATCCAACTGCCTTCTGGGCAACTCACTTAGAAAATGAAGGTTTCTATGAATAAAGCTAAGGGTCATCCTTTACTTTTCCTTCTATGTTAATACTCATGTCCAGTAGACCACTAAACATCACTATAAACTATGGATTCTATATCCTGAATAATATTAAATCCAGCCATCTACTTTATTCTTTACTTCTACCACTCTAGTTGAACCCACTCTCATCTCAGGCCTTCAAAGGCCTCCAAACTTTTCCCTCTGCCTCCAATTTGACCCCTTTACTCAGTTCTTTCTAAGGCGGTCATACTGATCACATGACCCTCTGATGAAAGACAGTCAAGGCTCTTTCCATTTCAAATGAATTCCAGAGTCCTTAGTATGACAAATATATTCAGACTTCCATGCTTTTCTCTCACTGCTTTGCTTCCCATAACTCTAAGCTCTAGCCATCCTGACCTACTTGTTCAGAAGCTTTCTTGCTTCTGGGCTCATTCACAGGAATTTCCCAATTCCTTCCCTAGATGACTTGACTAATTCTTCCAGACTCAGTTGAAGTGCCCTCTCCTATGGGGACCTTTCCTCACTCTCAAAATCTGAGGCTGAAGCCCCTCATTGTTGCACTACTTTCTTAATGTTCTGTGACATTACTACTCTGCATTATAATTATCTGCTAAGTGCTCTGTTTAGCAACTAGATTGTAAACTCCTTTGATCTGAGAGACTGTATTATTATTATTATTAATTATTGCATTCCCACTGTCTTTCATAAAGTAAGAGCACAATAGTTTGTAAATGACCCAGTAGCTTCAAATATTAGAGTATTTAAACAAAGTAAGACAGAAAATGACTGAAGATGGTATCTGTAACTGTGAGGTTATCAATGTCTTCAGACATAGAAGCTATACTTCAGTATGTGGTATAGTATTTGTCATGCTTTGTAGGTCGGCTTTGAATTATGAATGAAGAAAATATAGAATTTTGGAAAAAACACACTAAGGATGGGGAAGATGTTTACGAAATGATCTGAGTATTCATTCTACTCCAGTTAGTATTCAATTTGAGGTAGATGATGATGTTATACTTTTTAACATAAAAACATATTTTCTAATACACAAGATCAGAAACAGAGGAAGTATATCTAGAGAGGGGAGGGGATTAGTGGGAATGGGTGGAAACAACAGGGGGGTAAGGAGGAATAGAACAAGTGCAAAGTACATGGTACAACTGTATTGATAATCTCATAATGAGACTCATTGTACTGTATCTACTATGTGGTAATTAACAATTTAAAAAACTAAGCCTTAAGCCAGATGCTATGGCACACACTTGTAATCCCAGATACTCTGGAGACAGAGGCAGTATCACCAGCCAGAGGCAGCCCACATGACTCAGTGAGAACTTGTTTCAAAATAAAAAATAAAAAATGGGCTAGGGAAGCAGCTCAGTGGCTGAGCACATGCCCAGTATGTATGAGGCACTGGGTTCAACTTCCCAGTACTGCCCAAAACAGTCTACAATCTCAGCACAGTCTCAGCACTTAGGAGGCTGAGGCAGAAAGACTGCAAGCCTATGGGCTATGGCAAGATCCCATCTCAAAGCAGGAGGATGAGGAAAATAAAAATATTTTTGATTAAAAAAGTAAAGATAAAAAAGATTAAAAACACATTTTCTGCATGGACAGTTTATTTTGAAAATCTGAATGATTACATTTTAGCAGATGCCCCTAAACTAGGTCCAACTTAAACCATGCATATCTACTTTCCTAGGCACTGCTAGTAATAGGGGATATATGTCCATACTTACAGAGTATGAGAACCCTTTAAGGTAGTGTCACAACATCACCAAAGGACAAAGAGATTTTGCTTGAGGGGCCATGAGTTGATCTGAACTTTTGAAAATGTCATGTGGAGAGGAAGCAGCCCTAGTTCACTCCTTGTAGAAACATGGTTCATAAGCTTAGGGAATTTACTTGCCCTGTCTGTGGAGGTTTTCCAGCTTGCCAATATGCAAGATGAAAAAAGGCCCCTGGAGTATGAATTATTATAAGTGTGAAGTGTCAGAAATGTGCTCTATTTCAAGTATGCCTTGGGTATCCTTCTTACAAATTTTATAGACACTGACTGCTACATTTTATTCATGAAATGCCTCTCATCAAAATGCTTACAGCATACCACATGAGTAATAAAAATATTTGGGATATAATAAAAAGGTTCTAACTTATATATAGGAAGGGATGACATTTTTTGAAGAGTTCTCAGTGTATATCCCTCTTCATGTTTCCAGAAGAATTAAAGTTAATTAGAAACAAAAATATTTATTGATCAATTCTATTGCTCATTTAGATAATCTCATTAATGAATATTATAAAGACTACAACTCCAGATCATTTGAATAGAGATGTATTTCTTTTTTATTGGATTTTTTTATAATTATATTAAAATTTATTGAATTCTTGAGCATCAATTTGTTTAGATGTTCCTATGCCCAAGAAGGGAGGGTCTGAGATTTACTTCATCTCA
>VMDO01042306.1:0-10672 GCA_007922755.1 Pedetes capensis | reverse complement strand
CTAAGTTAATCCTTTTTAATGAATGAACACTTTCAATATTTATCAAAACCTTATAATTTACCTTCATTTTTCACATAAATATGAGAAAGAAGCCCACTAATAGTGAGAATTGTGCATAGCAACCATGTTAATGACATTAAAATATTCAGGGTTCTTTACTTCACACTTCCTGTTACAGAAGAATGAAAGGAAATGTGGGTGTTGGATCAGAGTGATTCAGACATTCAAGCATGTTCTTTGTTTTTGTTTGTTTGTGTTTTGTGTTTGCTACTAATGAGGAAAGTTTTAAGAAGTCTTGTGATAGCCAGTGAAGATGAAGCTTTGGGGAGGAGTATGACTACAGACATGGATGTGTTATAGAACAGTATTAGTAATGAAGAATTTCAGCAGAGATTGCCTTTCTCAATAGAAAATCATGTCCACTCATGTTTGGTTTTCGAAGTTAGCAATCAAAACCTAATTATCTGCAAAAGTTTAATCTAGTTTCTTAAAATGATGTCTTCAGATATTTTAATTATATATGCTCTTGTTTCTTCCTGATATTGTTGTGTTAAAATGAAATCTATATTCCTAAAGTGTTTCTGTAAGGTCATTTCAACTTATGATTAGAGTGGAACAATACTGTTCCTTCCTTGTAAAGTCAGAATGCAGATACAAAATTTCCAAAATAAAAAGATGAATCTTTACAGCCTTTTGGCTTTAAAGAGTGTGAACTGCAGAGGCATCATAAAAACCTGCCACAATGTCATTGGCCAGGGGCAGGTACAATAATCATAACGCCCTTCACTCCAAGTCAAAACAGAAACCCTGAGTACATATTGGCTTTATCTGCAGCCACATGCCCTTCCTTGAAGATTCTGTTTTCCATTCACTTCCATATCCAAGTTAGGGGTAATTACCAGCATCACCACTGAGGGACACCATTGTGGATGGCTGAATCAGTTGTTGTTGTTGTGGGTGCCATTGAGTCCTGTCCGACTTACAGAGACCCTAAGAGGGTTTTTAATGGCTGATTGTCTTTGGATTGCCTGGAGAGTGGATTGCCACATCCTTCTCCCAATTTGCAGGGCTGGGAATTGAACTTGGGACCTCAAAGACTGCAGAGCGCTACTCTACCAACTGAGCTAAATGTCATCCTAGTCAGTGCCTCTGCTTAATTACATACTCTAATTTGTGTTGAGTCTATTTCCTGTTCCTTTTATTCATTTTACTGGTACATTTTTAGCTCCCCAAAAGTCTGGTGGAATGGCTCAATTCAGGTGGAACAACACTGCCTCTGTTATGTTCTATGGGAGAGAACCTACTGGGATTTCTGATTATAGCCCCCTCTAGTTGAACTGTTATAGTAACATGGGCCTAGAAGCTGATTTTACTAAAAGAAAAAACTCTTCACTTGGGACTTCAGATGTCTGGTGGGTAACTAAACACAGGGTAAAAGCTAGGCATCTATCCTTTCAATTTGCATCCATGTCCTCCTCCACCTTAATATATGGGCTGATACCTGCTCATCCCTACCAGATCACCCAGATTGGTGCCTAGAAGCCCCCAGTCATTGACCAAAACCTGAAGGAAATAACTCTATTTTGCCTTTCTACTTGTTATTTCTCTGGGTCATCATCTCCAGAAGTCACTTTGACTCTAGGAACAAGATTATCTGATTGATGAACACCTTATAACAAGGGTCAAAACTATCCCTCAGACAACAGCAATTTCTTATTGTTCATAAGCGTCCTCATGACTAATCCTGAGGTAGTGATTAACTAGACCACAGTTTGACCAAGTCTGCTTGGCTGTGCATACTTCTTGCACTCAATTTTGTCTTTCCCTATGTAACCCTGCAGCTGGAGTTTAGCTCAATTAATATAACGCTGCTCTGTGCTTTCTGAGGCCCTTGGTTTGATCTCCAGTAACAAAAAAACGGGAAAAGGATGTGGTAGCCCACTCTCAAAAGAATCCTGAAACAATCAGCCATTAAAAACCCTATGAATTCCAGAGAAGCACTGACAGAGTGACAGGGTTGGGCAGTGTTTTGTTTTGTTGTATATAGGGCTACTATGAGTTGGACCAGATTTGGCGGCACCGAACAACAACAATAACAAAAATAACAATAACAATGTAGCCCTGCAGCTAGTGTTAGTGTCTCAATGATGGGGCTGACAACACTGGTCCCCCATCCCCTCCCAGAATTGTTGTACTTAATAAATTCATTCCTGCATTTAGCAAAATATTTTTCCAAATTTTCAGTGTGAAGATGAAACTTTGTCTGATGGCTACTGACCAACTCTTTCTCCTTTTGTGAAAATCAGACCTCTATCCCTAATGTGAAAAGTATCAGAAAATATTTCTAGGCTGAAAGAAGAGCAAAGGAAAAACAATTTTACCAAGGGCAACTGAATTTTAAATGAACACATTGAGATCCCACAGAAACACCAAAGGACTAAGTAGCAAAAGTCAAATGCAACAAAACCCCCTCAAAATTGGTATCCATGTCTTTCACTGTAGAGAATTAGGCTCTTATTTCTTTGTCATAAAGAAGCAGAGATGAAGACTCATTGTTATCTCAGTCAAGAAGGAAAAGGTTCGTTGGACCAGACCAAGCAAGGTATGACTCTCTTGTAGTGGCCTAAAGGGGAATTGAAACTTAAAAAGGGATGAAGGTGCCAGGTGAGTGTTTGGCCCATGACATTGAAAGGCTTCTTTGGGGGCTACTCCTGTAGTGGCAGAAAGATGGATAATTCTCAGGCAGGGGGTGGGGAGCTGATTTCTTTATAAACAAAGGAGGCACTGTGTTGTTTGGCAAAAATCCACTCCATCTTCCTTTCCCTTCCTAGAACTCTCTTAGTGCCTACAGGACCCTAAAATGTATTTTCATGATGGTCTCATTCAGAAATGTTTAGATATCAAAAAGTGTTAGAAACTGTAAATATTATGATGCTCAAGCACTATGTCCTTATTTTATGTCTAGAAGATAGAGTAAGAGTAAAGTCGTGTTCACGTTTAGCAAAGAGAGTATGGTTGGCATCCAGACCCACCCAGTGGAGTCCCTGTTTTATGCCTCCTGGTGACAGCTCCACTACCCAAGAAACTACATATTTCCTCTTCCTTCAGGCTTGGTATTAGGTACATATCATGTCTCACTGTCCTTGGAAGTTATCTCTCTTTCACATTTTCCAAACAGACCATTTGAAAAGGAGAAACCAACTTGAGTCACAGGAGAATCTCAGGCACCAGACATTCAGGAAATTGCTGTGTTGGAGCTTATGAAATCCCTAGTTCTCTGCATCTGGGCTTCTGCACAGGTCTGTTTTGGCCATAGGAGTGTTACATCCTCTTACTATTAGAGCTTTGTTTGCTTATTTGTTTTGAGGGAGGGTCTTGGTATGTGTTCCCCAATGCCCTCAAACTAACAGTGATCCTCCTGCCTCAGTCTCCTGAGTGTTAGGATTAGAGGTGTGCACCACCATGCCCAGCTTTGAAGTTTTGATTCTGTATTTTTTCCAAGTAGAAAAGGAAAGAAAGAATGAACAGGTGGATTTTTATCATCTTTAATGGAGATCACACTTTTCTTTGTTATTCAATTGGTCAAGATTATCTTTTCTTATCTTTTATCTTATAAAGATTATATTATATAAGATAATCTTAAAAGATTATCTTATCTTTTCCTGCCTATAGCTATGACTCATCTCAATGCAACAAACCCTCACTCTCTGAACTTACATATCACTTCTGTATCCATCTGTCTCCTCACCTATCTCTTCAGTCTCCTATTATTCTCTTTGAAGCAGGGCAGAAGGATGCCTGAACTGCTGGCAATGTCTCCATGAGATATGGTATTTTTCCACTCATAGGTCCTCAAAGGTCCAAGTACCTTCATTTAACACCAAACTTTCCTTCTACTTTTGGGCTCCTCAATCACCTTTGAAAGCCAGAAGTATCAGCATGACCTTCCCATCAAGGTGCACAGGACCCAGGAGTATGGTCACTGCGGGCCCAGAAATGGGCAAAAATACACTCTGATTAGGAAAAAGTGGGAGAGAGAGGAGCTAGGAGGAGGCATCTCTAAGCTTTCTGCATTGGCCTGATAATTACGTGGCAGAAAAGTACTTGAAGGTAAGATGGAGACTCGACTTCCATGTTGCTTTATTCAATACAAAAATTCCTTTCAGAGTTGGCCATAATCCTGGAATGATGGTAGGTGCCAGGAATGCAAATCACAAGCAAATAATGTGCTTGTCTCTGTGGAGCTTTATGTCTAGTGGGGAAAAGAACAAGGAGGTAGTTTAAAGCCATTTGAAAAGCTCATGAGAGATTTGGGTGGACAAAGAAAGAAAAATTGCCCCTGAAGGTGGCTATTGATTTATAGAAATCATTTTTTCCTAAGTTTAAATGGATATTCCATTGGTAATCTGTATCCTTAGACAAGTTGGTCAGAGAAGTTTATCCTTGGGATCCTTTTTCCAGCATCCTGAACATCTGAAAACCAAAACTATGTATCACTCGTACAAATCATTCTTACCCTTAGTACTCCTCAGTCCTCAATGCTACTCAAAGATTCCCCAGGTGTTTTTGGTCAGCTCCTAGCCATCTCTCACCCAGCTACTTTAATCCTCCTCCACCTTCTACAATTATTAAATTTTCTCATTCCTTTCTATTCTTATCAGAGAAAACTCCAAATGTACTTCTCTGTTTTCATATAAGCCTTCAGGTCCTATGGCAAAGTATGCCATCCCTTACCAAAATATACACTCATTAATACTTTACTGAATCCATCATTGTCCTGCCAGCACATGGCTAAGCTTCTCTCCCAAGTATGAGTTTATATATTCATTGTCTTCTTCTTGTTGTTGTTGTTAGGTGCTGTCAAGTTGGTTCCAAATCATAGTGACAGTATGTCCAATAGATGAAACACTCCCTGACACTGTGCAATGCCTGGCACTATTGTCAGTGCTTCTCTGCTATTCATAGGGTTTCCTACAGTAGATTGTTTTCGGAGTGGATTGTCAGGTCCTTCTCCCTAGTTTGTAGCACTTGATATTCCCAGGTGGTCTCCCCTCCATGGACTAACCAGGCTGATCCTGCTTAGCTTCTGAGATCAGGCAGGATCAGATGGCAGTGTGCTGCTGCTGCAGACGTTCATTGTTAAGAAAGAAAAATATATACAAATTTTAGCAATGATGGGGTAAGGACCAGATGACTCAGTGTCTTTCATTCATACTTTGTCCTTTCCAGCCAAAGTGCTAAGACTGCTTGTGACTAAGTCTGCAAAGGAGGCTTGCAAATTTGCAGCAATCCACAAGTTCCTCTGTGATTTGTTCAGTCCTATACCCTGTCCCCTATATACCAACTAACCTAGTGCAAAACAGTGCCTCATGCTATACATGCAGAAACACTCAATACAGCTGAAAAAAGTATAGCCTCATTCTCATCACCCCAATAGACTCAATGTTGCAAAAGGAGTACTTGTGCAAAAATTCAGGTGTTTTGAATTACAATTAAATTATGTAATTAAATCACAAAAATTGATTTTAACTAGGATGATACTAGAATATACTACCTTATTAAGGTAAGTGGAAAGGTAAAAAAATAGCAGTTGAGACTCATATGAAGGAAATGAATAAAACTCACTATCCTGACTGAACTTTTAGCCATCATGGTCTAAGGATGGACCCTGAAGGCCTCTACAGTCTGTTAACCTGTTTCTCCAGGAATCACACATTGGCTTTCTTGGAACTTCATATTGTACCAGCCTTGGGACAGGGCAGTGAACATACCTGTGCAGATGACACCTGTGTCCTGCCAATGACTGCAGTTGTGCTGCCCCCAGTCCCCAGAAGGGCACTTCCACAAGTGGGACTCGTCCCCAGTGCATTTCACATCAGCCAGCCATACAGGGCCTGAGCCAAATCCAAAGTAAGCACCAAGTATGAAATAGAGAGGGTTTCCACAGCCCAGCTGTCTGCACACAACA
This sequence comes from Pedetes capensis, assembly GCA_007922755.1. NCBI lineage: Eukaryota > Metazoa > Chordata > Mammalia > Rodentia > Pedetidae > Pedetes > Pedetes capensis. The sequence continues at coordinate 4,704 of VMDO01042306.1, read as the reverse complement.
TAGGCATCACTTCCATCCCAGTTATCAGCACAGATGGTCCCCCAGGTGTCCTGGTGAAAGATCTCCACTGTCCCAGCACAGCGATTGCCCCCATCCACCAGCCGAAGCTGTGGGATGTCTGTGGAAAAAGAATCACATCAGTGGTTAGATTGGTTTAGAGTTTGACAGGGGTTTTCTGATGTCTTGGGCCCTCTCAACCATATAATGGGAAGCAAACCCACATGAATCTGCAGATCTGGTTAGATCAGACATAGAGCTGTACCACAGCATTGATGAGATCAGCTTTTGTACTGAAATAAAAGTGACCAGAAGATAAATTAGGGTGGAAAAATGACATGAAATTTGTTGAAAAGAACCTAGTGAGTAGTCTCAGATAAAAGATGTCACATAGATCCTATCTGAGTTAGCCCTTTTACTCGTTGGGTTGTTGAATTCTATCAAATACTTTTTTCTGTATCTAAAGGGATGATAACGTGATTTTATTCTGCATTTTGTTAATATAACATGTCATATTAATTATATTATTTGTGTTGCAGGTCAGGGATAAATATCATGTGATCATCATGTTGGATTCATTAATGTGTCATCAAATTCAGTTTGCTGATATATGTTGAAAATTTTTGCATTTATTCTCATGAAGAACATTGGCCTAGAGTTTTATTTTCTTATGGTGTCTTCTTTGTTTTGGTGGTCTCACAAAATAGGTTTGGAAGTGTTCCCTCCCCTTTGTTTCATAGTGTAAGAGTAAGAGAAGGATTTGCATTAATTTTTCTTTAAAAGTGTTTTCTAGAATTGAGCTATGAATCCATCCACTCTGGGCTTTTATCTGTTGGGAGACTTGATTATTGATTCAATGATGCTGTTATCATCAACGTTATGCTAACATTTTAGATAGCATATATACAATTCATAAATTCCTTGAAAGATATAATTTACCAGAACTGAGAAAAAAACATTAAAAAGCCATTACTGAAGATGGTGGAAAAGATCTTTCAGTTATGACCTCACAGACACACCAATTTGATCAGCTATTCACACACCCAACTATCTTCATAAGAGCTAAGTTAGTCAAGTGAGAGACCAAAATGCCTGGTTTTAGTGGAATAACAGATGATACATAAAAGATGGTGGGAATACAAAAGTTGCTCATATCACTCCTCCCTCAACTTTAAACAATGCAGCCTGTGGACATTTGCCTTCTACCTGGCAGAGGAACATGGATTTAAATCAAGGCCTTAGACTTAAAACTCAGTACCAGGCCTGCCATGGTGAAATCCAGTGCCAACAAGAACCCAATAACCCATTCCCCAAAGTTAGTACAGTTAGTACAGTATTAGTATAAAGTTAGTACAAAGTTAGACTGAGCCTTGGGAGCTTTACAGCTTGGTATCCAAGACTTTGCCTCCACCTACTTCCCTCAAGCCTGGGCAGCAGAGGAGGGACCAAGACTCCACTCACTGGTTAGCAGAATGGGAAAGCTAGCACAGGTCATTGACTTGGATCTTAGTGTCAGCCTGGTAAAATCTATCATTTGGAAGATCCTAATGGTACTGATGCCCAGATTTACACCTATGGATGAAGCCAGTGGAATAGTACTGATACAGAGGAGAGACACATGTTTCAAGTCTATAGGAATTTACTCTTGCGTGTATCATCTGCTTCTGGCTATAGAAGTCTTGGGCCATGAATCCACCTCACTATTAGACACTTCCTAGCACTGTGACCCTTAGTCTTAACCCTGTGGTGTGCTGATCTTGGCAGGCTGTGGCCTGTGTATGTGGCTTAGTTTTGGAGCATGTTTGGCCTCAAGACCATTCACCTCATTCCTCCTCCAATTCCAGGCAGCACAACATGAACAGAGTGACTGTCTGCTTGAGGAGGCAAAGAGGTGGGAAACTAGCTATGACTTGGAGCCTGAAACTCTTCATTCTACAGTGCTTCTTCTTAGAACCAGGTGGAATTCCACCCTGCCTGACCACAGGCTGGTGAATATGGGCAAAGAATCTGGATCCACCATTGCTCCAGGGAAAGGCTTGTGGGGATGGATTATCCTTTCAAGGTGCCCCACTAATTCATCTTGAACCACATGCTAACTGTGGATTTCAGATGTACTAAGGATTGATTACATTTTAGCTCTGGAACAGTGACAGCACATCTCTAGTAGACTCAGAACAAATGTAGACTCAGGGCATCACCTAAAAGTGAAATATCAGAAGTATTTATAGACTTAGAGAAAATAGGTAGCCTTGGTATTTCTGGAAAGACTGGCATAAACAAAAGCAGGATGAAGAGTGGAAAAAGGGTGGTTGGCCTTGATTAGTGCATGCTGTGTGCATATATGGATATATCACACTGAGCCCTATTAGCATGTACAGTGAGTATGTGTCAATACAATTTTTAAAAGCCATTTAGTAAGACTGGAATAGTCGCCTAATCATCATATGTCCAAGTGATTCAGGCAACCATGTCTTCACTTAATGGCCAAAATCGGCACCAGAAACCAACCGTATAGGAGAAAAGATTGGATGGCAAATTTGAAGCTGCCTCCCTGTAACTCTGTGAAGGAAAAGAGTCAGGATAACAAAGTATAGACTCTCATCTAAAAAGAAAATTGAAGTAAAGCAGTGTGAAGCCCACAAAAGGTCATAGGTCAGCAGCAAAACACCAAGAAAGAATCAGCTCATATCTGCAGCCCCAGCTCCTCTGCTGGGAGGAAGGGAAGCAAAAACATCACCCATGAGGTAAGCCAGGTCACTCAGGTGAAAAAGAGACTGGCATTCCTACTCACAGGAGAAGCTCATTGATCTCACCAGCCTTATGTGCAGTGGGGATTCTCTTTGACATTGACTCTTTATGCAAGTTAAGTCAGCATAGTACAAATCTGCTTTGTCACCTGCTGCGACCCGAGATCTCAGAGGACAACAGCCAGACACCGTTTGGGGAGGAGGCCTATTGTTTTAGATTGAGCCACTTGGGGAGGGGGAAAAATCAAGGAAAAATCATGAGACAACGAGCTTGGAAACATCTTACCCCAGTGTCTGGGTGTGGAACAGCTGCCTGAGTTAGTTGTGGCGAGTGTGAGGGTAAGACACCAACATGCTAAGAAGCCAGGTGGGTAACTGTGAATTCCCATGGTTATGGCTCAGTGGTTGGTGGCTCCAGTCTCTGGCACAGATAGACAGTCCCCAGCCTGTGGAGCTGCCTCAGTACAAGGAGATTTGCTGACAGCTGAACTTAGAATTCTGAAGTACAACTGGGGCAGAGCCCTGGAATCCTATATCTTCCTCCCACCCTCAGAATATTCACCACTTGGTGAGAGCTGAAGTCTCTGCTATCCATCGCCCAGTACAGAGTTAGGACTCTCCTCCTTCCCTCAGATTCTAACACAATTGGGAAACATCCTTTGATTTGGACACTAGCTGTTCCAGGATGTAAAAACTAGGGAGACCCTGGAGCACCTGAGAAGCTTCCTACACCACAGGCTGCAGTGTTAAGCTCAGGGAGAAGTGGCTCTTGGTACACAAAGGAGATAGGGGCATAAGGGGAAATGCAGTCCAGATAAGCAAAGGGTAAAAACCCTCCAAATACAACAGGCCATCCGCTCTGCTACCTGGCAGACTGTACTGTTGGAGGGCCCAGAAAGAGGTAGCTGTGATATTTGGTCCATTCCCCCCACCTTTTTTTAAAATACAGATTTTCCCTTTTTTCATGTTACTGTATATTTAGTATTATTCAAACTTTATTTTTTAAAAAACTTCTAATTTTATTTGCTATTCTTCTTACATTTATCTAATTTAACACCTCTTGCTCTCTTCTCTCTTCTTCTTACCTCCTCTGTTTTTCTTCTTCTTTTTCTTTTCCTTATGTTTAACCTTGCCACTCATTTCTTTTTCCTGTTTTCTTCCTCTTCCTTTATTTTGTGCATTGTTACTTTTATTCTCATCAAAAGTGACTTTTGTTTCATATCTTACACTATATTAATTATTTTATCTTTTGTGTTCAATGGAGTAGTAATAGTTGTGACAAACGAAGTTTAATTGTACTTATATATCTGGCTTGGCTTGGTATTATTACTGTTACATTGGTTTGTTTTCTCCTCTCTGATGGCTTCTGGATTTATAGACCTCAAGACAATGCTGCTCACAGGGAGGACCCACAAATAAGTCTGGAAGGACACACAGATCCCAACAAAGATATACAAGAAACACAAACAACAACAAAAAATCAAGTTGTAAGGGAAGACTCCATGCGGACATCCACTGGAGCTCAGATCCTACACGGAGTACAACCCTGGCAATCCACCAACATCCTGCTGATGGGGCATGGGCAGCACTTCCCACAGAGAGGAACTGGTGAGTTTGCCTGAGGCTCCAGGTGCAGAGGACATTTCTATGCAGTGCCACCTGTGCAGGTTGAGAGAGTGCGGTGGTGCAAAAGCCTCACACAGGAGTGCAGGCCTGAGATTCACCAGGGGTGAAACATTATCATCCCCCAGCATGGGAGCTGCGAGTGACCCTGATGAGGGCTGGAGACCGTGGGCCAGCAGAGCATGCCCAGAGAGTTGCCACAATATGGCTGCCTCCCTCCTGTTGTGGCAGGGCAGTTGCACAGCATGACTTCCACATAGACACACAAGCACATGGGCACTCAGACCCCAGATTCACTGGGGGTGACCCAATATCATCTCACTGCAGCGAGGAATTG
>VMDO01042305.1:0-10633 GCA_007922755.1 Pedetes capensis | reverse complement strand
GAAGAAGAAGAAGAAGAAGAAGAAGAAGAAGAAGAAGAAGAAGAAGAGGAGGAGGAGGAGGAGGAGGGACGACAACAACAACAACAACAGGGGGAGGAGGGGAAGGAGGAGGAGGAATGAGAGAGAGAGAGAAAAGAGAGAATAGAGAGAGAAAGAGAGAAAGAAAGGAGAGAAAGAAAGGTAGAAGAAAGAAAGAAAGTAAGAAAGAAAGAAAGAAAAGAAAGAAAGAAAGAAAGAAAGAAAGAAAGAAAGAAAGAAAGAAAGGAAGAAAGAAAGGAAGGAAGGAAGGAAGGAAGAAAGGAAGGAAGGATGGATCTGACTTGCTGCATAGACCAGCCTGGGCCTCAAACTCACACTCATCTTGCCTCAGCCTCCTGAGTGCTGGGATTACAGGCCTGCACCACCACACCTGACCAGTGCCCATTTTTAAATCAGGTTATTTATTTCTTTGCTATTGGATTTTTACATTGTTCATATATTCTATACACTAGCCAGCCCCTTGTCAGATGCAAATATTTCCTCTCTTCTGTAGGTTGTCTCTGTACTCTGTTGATTGTTCTCATTGTTGTGATGGCACTTTTTTAGTTAGATGTAATTGCATTTTTCTATTTTTGGTTTTGTTCCTTGTGTTTTTTGGGTCTTATCCAAAATGTCTTTGTCCATTCCCATGTCCTAAAGAATTTCCTCTATGTTTTATTCTAGTAGTTTTGTAGTTTCAGGTCTCACATTTAAGTCTTTAATCCATTTAGAATTGTATCCTTTCTCTAGAGTTGTGTGTTCCATGGTCAAAAATCAGCTGGCTATGAGTTTACTTACAGGCTTTCTATTCTGTTCTATTGGTCTGTATATCTTTTTTAAAAAATATAAATGTCATGGTATTTTGATAACTACATGTATGTCTTGAAGTCAGGTAGAATAATGCCTTCTCCAGCTTTGTTCTTTTGGTTCAACATGGATTTGGCTATCAAGGGTGTTTTATGGTTTTATACAAACTAGGAGTTTTTCCTACTTCTCTGAAGAATGTGCCTGCAGCTGTAGCCCTGTGGCATCCAATCCCGTCGGATCTCGGAAGCTAAGCAGGGTCGGGCCTGGTTAGTACCTGGATGGGAGACCACCTGGGAACACCAGAAGCTGTAGGCTTGGGAGAAGGACCTAGCAACCCCTCCCAAAAATCAATCTGCCATTGAAAACCCTATGAACAGCAGAGAAGCATTGACAATAGTGTTTCCCCTGTTGTACAGAGGGTCACTATGAGTCAGATACCGACTCAACAGCACCTAACAACAACAACAACTGAAGAATGTCATTGGATTTTGATAGGAATTGCATTGAATCTGTAGGTCATTTTGGGCAATATGGACATTTTAACAATATTGATGCTTCTTGTCCATGAACATTAATGTCTTTCCATTTGTGTGTGTGCATGTGTGTGCGTGTGTGTGCATGTGTGACCCCTTCAATTCCTTTCATCAATGTTTCATAGCTTTCATTGTAGAAATCACTCACATTTTTGGTTAAATTTATTTCTAGGTATTTCATTTTTGTAGCTATAAATGAGGTTGCTTTCTTGATTGCTGTTTTAGATAATTCACATACTGACATACTGAATTATCTGAATTATTGATTTTTGTTTGCTGATTTTACATCCTGCAACTTTTTAAAATTGATTTATAATTTCCAATAAGTTTGGGGAGGGGGATCCTTAGAGTTTTTCATACATAAGATGATGCTTTCTGCCAACAGTAACACTTTGACTCCCTCTTTTCTAATAAGGATGCCTTTTATTTCTTTTGCTTGCCTGATTGTTCTGGCTATGACTCCCAGAAACATGATAATTAAAAGTCATGAAATAGCATGCAGTTCCCTTCCTTTACATTACAGCTATCTCCAAAACCTTGCCAAAAGTTAAATCCCTGCCTTAATCTTCCTCCTCCCTCTTCCTTCCCCTCTTCCCTTCCTCCTTCCCTCTCTCCTTTACACCACAGTCTATCCTGGTGCTAACAGTATAAATGTGACATAAGTCAGAGGTCTTAAGAGTACAAGAAACAATCAGCAATAGCATAGCCTGTAGCCCTGGTCGATGTAGAAACTGGGCTTTCAATACCAGGCAACTGAGAAGACAAAAGAATGACAGTACTGAAGAGAAGATTCTAGAGAATTTCCTGCAGACAGACAAGAAAAGAACTTTAAGAGAATTCTGAGATCCTAGTAATCTGAGGAGCAAGCACTGGGAGCCATTATAAATTAGGGTACACCTGCACTCCCCAAAGCTGAATCTGACATCTAGACTTCATTTTTCCTTTATAAATTCCACTGGAATATTCACACCATAAACCTGAAGCTGTGTCACCTATTTCTATGTTGTGTTCATCAGCTTTCTGTCAATACATCAAAATAAATCTGAAATAATGTGCTTCTAAAGTAAAGGGTTTGTTTTGAGTCACAGTTTTGGAGGTTGCAGTCTAAGAGCAATTAGCTTCACTGCCTTTGGACCTGTGGCAAGGCAGCACATCATGGGAAGAGTATTTAAAGTAAAGACAAGAAAGAATACCTATTCCCAGTATTGTGCAACATAGGGAAAAAGAATGTTGCTGATTTTAGTTATAAGTAACTGTATCAGTTCTTTTGGCCATGGTCCCACTTAACCAGTAATACCTAGGTTAATAAATGGAGAGAAGTAGTTATGAAAGTTAATACACCCTGTCATTGTTAGCTACCATAAACAGCTGATAATTGAACATAGACAAAATTTAAGAGGAAAGTTACAGACAGGAGTAACGTAAGACCATTGTCTTTGTATAAGGTCCAATATATTACAAATCCTCAGATGGACACAAAATTATGATGAGGGTTAACTAAGAAAAGATAGGTGGACATTATGATTCTTCAATGAATTTCTAAACTATGAAAATTATCATGATATTCTACTTTTTATTAGCACATCATAATCTCTTTACCTAAATTCTCTAAAATAAAATACAAGATCTTTCCTGGTCTGACCTCAGCCTCCTTACCTACAACACCCTACTCTCAACCCACATAATGTTCCCCAAAATGCATGTTGCTTTTTCAGACCTTTGAACACTGACATGAAGATCTTTCTGCCTGAAGAACTTCACTCTGGCCTTTCCCCACCCACCTGGACAATTCCCATACATCTTTCAACAGTCAACTCATCATATATTTAAGAAAACTTCCACAATACCAAATTTTGTTGAGTAAGGTGCCACTCCTCTTTGTTCCTGTAGCATCCTTGAATACCTAACACCCTGAGCAGAGTTCACACTGCTAACATTACTATCACATTTACCTCTCTTACTGCTAATTTGAAAGCTGCCCAAACAAACAATTGTAGGGCACTGCCTAGAGATGCAGTTTGCCGTGGGGCCTATCTAGGCCCCTTGGAGATCTGAGGCTTGTTTCCCAGGCAGTCATCTTTGCCTTACATCCAGGGACTCAGGGTCGTCAAGTTCCCCAAGATGGCACTGGCATCTAATCCCTTGCTTCAGACCCCTCGACACTGATTGGTTGTTTCCAAACCCCTGAATGGCTCCTGGTTGGACCGTTTGGGAACCACCCCTGATTGGCTAACTTTTACAAAACCAAATTTGCATATCCTCCTGGTTGGCCGAAACCCATATAGGGTGACTGCCTCTGATTGGTCCCCGGCTAGCCCCAGAAGAGTATATAAGGGTGCTACACAGAGCAGTGTGGGTCCATTCCATCGACTGGGACAGACAAGGAAACAATAAGGAGCTATTGGAGCAGAGCACTTGGAGTCGGCGTCTTCACTGGGAAGAAAGAAGCAAGGAACCGCTATGGGTATAAGCCTCTGAGCCTGCCTTTCTCAAGGCTTCTCAGAGCAGTAGTGGGCATAAGCTTCCTTTCCAGGCAGCACAGCTCTTGGGTGCTTGACTTCCCCTCACCAGACAACGGGTGTTTGGCAGCTGGTTCCCGCTCATGGCCAGAGTGAGTCCAGCTGCAGGGTGACACCCCACAAATGATTATGTTTGTTCATCCTGATTTTCTCCAATGTTTATTTTTTACTAAACTATTTTTACTGAGGACCAAGAATTTAAACTTCCTACATGGAAGAAATTTTATTAGAATGGACAAATTTAAGTGAATCTTTATATTGCAGTAAATATATGCGTTTTATATTTTGAAAGTTTTTCAGAATTATTTCTCACAAGGATTTTATGGAACTTTCTGAATTGTCATAAACCAAATGGGAAAAAAATTGACTCTTGAGGAAACCAGGTTTCCTCTGTATGTATATTATTATTTTGCCTGTGGAGCTCTTTGTCAGCTCAGAATAGTCAATTCTAATTAGGGTACATTCAAATATCCAGCCACCAAGCAAAAGAAATGACAATATCCAATTTGGAGGATAAATCTCTCAAGCTGCAGGAAATACTATCAATACTAAACAATCAATACACTGATAGTAAAAATAAAGACTATACATTGAGAACCACAACTCAGACATTAAGTAAAGGATAATCACTTGCTAAGACTTCCTAGAGAATAACAATTTAAAAAGCTTGGATAAATGTCTCAGTGATATTTTGGGATATTTAGTTATTTAGTCCATTAGATACTTCAATAAACAATCAAGTTTTGAGAGGGAGGGTGGTGGGACACTGAGCCTGCTGTGCCCAGTTCATGTGCTCCATAACCTGGGGCGTAGGGGACAACACGTTTTGCTGAGAACTGCTGCTGTCCGAACTACCGAGGCCTGCATCTCGGGACGTTCTGATGGCCCTGGGCCCAGTGCTCAGAAAGGAGGGGCCGGTACTGCCACTGTGTTTGGCTGACAAAAGGCTACATCAGGGGACTTCCGGCAAGATGGCGGACAGATAACACGCACCTTCTGTCCCAGAGTAAAGGGAAGCCTCGATTAGGGGTTTAGAACTCACATTGAATAGATAGAAACAGTGATAGTTTAGATTGGGAGATAGAGGATGAAACTGGATGAACATTGAAATCGAGCATTTGGCTTTGGAGGAGCTACACAGAGGTCAGTAGCGGGACCACCACTCCATCATTTTGCCATCACGTAAATGGCAGGATAGAATCCCGGAGACTCAGAGGGGACTTCACGCACACACACCCATGGGAGCCAGACCCAACACAGAGTGCAACCTTGACATCACACTGTCACCCTGCCATGGGACACAAACTACAAGTTTCAGGTGAGTCAGTTTGAGCTGGCACACGGAATCGCCATCTTTAGTGGCATATGTCCCACAGCCTGAGACACTGGGCTCTTGTAGGTCCCTCACGCAAGAAAATAGGGATCAGATCCAGGAGAGTAGATACGCGAGGGAATGGGGAGTAATCGCGGAAGGAACTGGGAAACTGGTGTCAGTGGTACACGTCCATAGCTGTCTGTTGTGGCAGGACAGTGGTGCAGATGCAATCTCCACAGACATATGGGCACACATACACCTGGATCCCAGACACACCAGAGGGGATCCTAAGTCATCCCACTGCACTGTGGAAAGAGGTGGGGTCTATGGAGGTGGCTGAGCCCCATGCAGACAGAGTACTCCTTTTTGGCAGAGCCTTGCAGGACAATTAGACAGAATAAGAGCAGTTTCAAGAGCAATCACCGTGCATGGACAGACCTGCTACAGATTCCCTCGGGGGGGGGGTTGGATATCATCCCACCCACAAGAGGATTTGGTCCTCCCAAGTGGCCTCCCAAGTGGGTGGAAAGCCCTGCAATAAAAAAAATCCATGATAGCAGCCATATTCCCTCCATGCTATAGGCTTTGGGCCGGAAATCTCTGATTTGGGGAATTGGCACCCGAACTACGTGGGACAGGGAGAACTCCAGGGAGGACCCCACAGTTTCCACTGCCTCTCAAACAATACAATAGGCACAGAATATTTCATGGAACCATCTCTTTGGGCATTCGGTATCCCACTTGAACCCAGGACATTGTAGGGCAATCCGCCATTTTCTACATAATCGGCAAAATCTCTATAGACTAAAACAGATTGCTCCTGCAGATTGTGTGAAAACACTGCCATCCTGAGTTCTGGAGGGAGCACTGTTTCCTGCAGTATCAACTTCACCTGGTGGAACTGGGTGTCCACAGTGCAGATTCCACCTGCAAGAACATTGTTATTGTTGTTGTTAGGTGCCGTCGAGTCGGTATCCAACTCATAGCGACCCTCATAGGGTTTTCAATGGCTGACTATTTCAGGATTGCCTTGGGAGTGGATTGCCAGGTCCTTCTCCCATTTTTGCAGTGCTGGGAATTGAACTCGGGACCTCAGAGACTGCAGCGCAGCGCTCTACCCACTGAGCCAAATCCCAGCTGCAAGAACATAGAAGGATTTTTTTTTCTTTTCTTTTCTTTTTCTTTTTGTATGGGGATTTGAATCCAGGGTCTTGCACCTGCTTGCTTTGTAGGTGCTGGACTACTGTGCTGGGCCCCCAGCCCACATTTTTTAGTTTTTGAGACAGGGGCTTGCTGGGTTGCGCAAACTGCCTCTGATCTCAGGCTTGTGGTCCTCCTGCCTCTGCCCCCCAAGCCACTGGGATTGCAGGCGTGCACCACCACACCTGACTACAAGTCTTTTTATATGTGTGTGTGAGCATGTATGCATGGTTTCTTTGTTGTTGTTGTTTCTTTGTTTTTTGGGTTTTGTTTTGTTTTGTTTTGTTTTTGTTGTTTTGTATGGGGGTTTGAAACCAGGGTCTTCCACCTGCTTGCTTTGTAGGTGCTGGACCACCACGCTGCACCCACAGCCCATATTTTTTACTTTTTCAGACAGTGTCTCGCTGGGTTGCGCAGGCTGCCTGTGATCTCAGGCTTGTGGTCCTCCTGCCTCCACCCCCCAACCTGCTAGGATTGTAGGCGTACACCACTGCACCTGACTACAAGCAATTTTATATGTGGGTGGGAGCGTGTATGCGTGAGGTTTTTTTTTTTCTCATTTCTATTTTCTTCCTTTCTTGTTTTACTCTCTTCCCTTTTTCTATTCTCCTTCTCTTTTTCTTAAGCTATATATATGTCTTTGTATTAACTACTTTACCCTTAAGTCTTAACCTTAATTTTAATTTTGACAATTATTTCTATTAGCCTCTGTCCTCTACCTCCTCTTTCCCCCTCTTCTGTCACCAGATCCCCCCCTTTCTCACCCTACAGAGGAGAAACAAAATCTATTGCCTCCCTAGCCCTTTGCCCCTTTGGATTTTGGCTGGTGGACTAAAGAGAGAACCACACAGACCAAAAAGCCGAGAATATACCCGGCTTACAAGCTCAAATAAGCACCAGAGATTCAGCACCACACAATCTCAAAGGAATAACAGAGGGAGAAGTTCTGCACACTCAGGAGAGACAAATTCTACTTCCCAGAACATACTATGGGCAAACAAAGTAAACCTTCAAAAAACACAAAGGGGCAGGATGGATCTGAAGGCCCCACAGAGCAAAGCCCCCCAACAAATAACTCTGAGGACTCTCAATTCTTAGAGATCTCTGATTCGGAATTCAGAGTCATGGTTATAAACATGCTAAGAGAAATTAAAACGAATACTACAAGCACCCTGGAAATCCTTGAGAAGAAGGTATCTCACTTGGAATCCGTTCTATCTTCCCACTTAGAAATGATAAGGAACTCTCCTTGAAACTCAATCCAAGTTAACTGAATTGAACTAGGCTAAAGAATCCTTTTCATCAAGACTGGATGAATCTGAGCTGAGGATTTCTGATTCTGAAGATGCCATAAATGAACTTAAATACAAACAGTCAGAAATGCAATCAATGATAAAGGTATTTTAAAAAGATTTCCAGGAGAACTCAGATAGAATGAAAAAATGAAACTTAAGAATTCAGGGCATTCCTGAAGGAGAAGATCCATTGGTGGCCTTCAAAATCTTGTAAAGGATATCCTCAAGGAAAATTTCCCAAAGATAGTACAGGAAATGGATATATACACCAATGAGACATTCAGGACTCCTTTGAAGGCCGACTTAAGTAGATCATCCTCAAGACAGGTCATCGCTCACATGCTGTTATTTGAGACCAGGGAAGCTATCCTGCAAGCAGCAAGACAGAAGCCCCTTATTACTTATAAAGCAAAACCTATTAAAATTACTGCAGACTTCTCCATATCAACATGGAAAGCTAGAAAAGAATGGACACAGGTGATTCAAATCCAAAAAAAAAAAAAAAAATCTCCAGCCAAGACTAATATATCCAGCAAAATTATCTCAAAAATAGATGAGGAATATAAGACATTTAATGACATTGATGCTTTTAAACGATATGCAAACACCAAACCAGCACTGGAGAGGATTGTAAATCAACTACCACACCCAGGAGAGTTAAGACAACCCTATAAAGGAAAACAAAGAACTAGTTAGCTGAAATGAGTACAACCCAAGAAAGGAAAAAAGCAAACATGATTCATAAATCAGTAACAGATAATGATTGGGTATATAACAATAAATGCTACTCAATAATCACAATTAATGTAAATGGTCTTAACTCACCAATTAAGAGACAGAGGTTGGCTAATTGGATGAAAAAACACAAACCATCAATATGTGGTATTCAAGAAACTCATCTAACTCACAAAGACTGGAATAAGCTGAGAGTTAAGGGCTGGAAAAATGTATACCTAGTGGGGGGGAACAAAAGAAAGCAGGTGTTGCAATACTAATTTCAGATAGATTAAATTTCATTACAAAACTAATTATAAGAGACAAAGGAGGACATTACATTTTAATACAAGAAACAATCGATCAAGAATCAATAACGCTCCTTAATATTTATGTCCTAAACATAGGGGCACCTAGCTTTATAAGACAAACTTTATGGAATATAAAGAACTTTATTGGACCAGAATCAATAATTATGGGAGACTTCAATACCCCAGTTTTATCAAGAGAAAGGTCATCAAAATGAAAAATCAACAGAGAAACGTCAAATCTAATCTCCACCCTAAACCAGTTGGATCTCACAGATATATACAGAACATTTCATCCACATGATGAGGAATACACATTCTTTTCAGCTTGACATGGAACGTTTTCTAAGATAGATCATATGCTAGCCCATAAGAACTCCCTCAACAAATACAAAAAAGTAGAAATTATCCCCTGTTCCTTATCAGATCACAATGGAATAAAATTGCAGCTCAAGAGTAAGAATAATTCCAGAAACTTTACAAACCCATGGAGGCTGAATAATACACTGCTGAATGACCCATGGATTGTTGATGAAATCAAATTGGAATTTAAAAAATTCCTACAATCAAATGATGATGAAAACACATCATACCAAAACACATGGGATAAAGCAAAGGCAGTTTTAAGAGGGAAGCTTATAGCATTAAGTGCCTTCATCAATAAAATAAACAAGAGCTAAATAAATGACCTAATGACACAGCTTAAGACACTAGAAAACCAACAAAAAATCAAGCCTAAAAGGAACACTCAAAAGGAAATTACAAAAATTAAGGGAGAAATTTCTCAATTAGAATCCAAAGAGATAATTCAAAAAATTAATAAAACTAAGAGATGGTTCTTTGAAAAGTTTAATAAAATAGACACCCCTCTGGCTAATCTTATCAAAAAGAAAAAGGAAAAATCCAACATAGTACAGATTATGAAAGACAATGGATCCATAACCACCGACTCCAATGAAATACAGAAAATTGTCAGGGATTACTATGAGAGACTGTATTCCCAAAAATATGAAAATGCAGAAGAAATGGCAAAATTTATTAACATGTATGACCTACCAAAGCTAACCCCAGAAGACATACTGACTTAAACAAGCCCATTACATGTACAGAAATAAAAGGGTAATTAAAAGTCTCCCAACAAAGAAGAGCCCAGGTCCTGATGGAATCACGGCAGAATTTTACCAAACTTTTAAAGAAGATAAAATACCTGTCTTCCTCAAATTATTCCAAAAAATAGAAAAGGAGGGAACACTCCCAAATTCATTCTATGAAGCTACCATCACCCTGATACCTAAACCAGGAAAAGATTTATCTAAGATAGAGAATTACAGACCCATCTCCCTTATGAGTCTAGATGCAAAAATATTTAATAAAATTCTGGCAAACAGAATCCAGCAGCATACAAAAAAGATTATCCACCATGACCAAGTGGGATTTATACCACAGATGCAAGGCTGGTTTAACATATGGAAATCAATTAATGTAATTCAACATATCAAGAAACTAACAAACAAAAACCACATGATCATCTCAATTGATGCTGAAAAGGCCTTCGATAAAGTGCAACACCTTTTCATGATAAAAACACTGGAGAAGAATAGGTATAACAGGCAAATACCTTAATTTCATAAAAGCCATTTATGACAAACCTACAGCCAACATTATATTAAGTGGAGAAAAACTGAAACCATTTCCTCTTAGATCTGGAACAAGACAAGGATGTCCTCTCTCTACTATTCTATTTAACATAGTAATTGAAGTCCTGGCCAAGGCAATCAGACAAGAGAAAGAAATCAAAGGGATACAGATTGGCAAGGAAGAGATCAAATTATCCTTATTTGCAGATGATATGATCTTGTACCTGAAAGACCCCAAAACCTCAACCAGAAAACTTCTGGATCTAATTAACTCCTTCAGCAAAGTC
>VMDO01042304.1:0-10628 GCA_007922755.1 Pedetes capensis | reverse complement strand
TGGACTGCCAAAAGAACCAACAGATCTGTCCTAGAAGAGGTACAACCAGAGTGCTCCTTGGAAGCAAAAATGGCCAAACTGCGTCTTACATATTTCGGACATGTAGTCAGGAGAGAACAATCCCTGGAGAAGGACATCATGTTTGGAAGAGTGGCAGGTCAACGCAAAAGAGGAAAACCCTCCACCAGATGGATTAACAGTGTCTGCAACAATGGGCTTAAACATAAATAAGATGGTTTGCCTGGCACAGAATCGGCAAGTGTTTTGATCTGCTGTACATAGGGTCGCTATGAGTCGGACTCGACTCGACGGCACCTAACAACAACAACATAGGTTTGGGAGAAGGACCTGGCAACCCACTCCCCCAAAACAATCAGCCATTGAAAACCCTACGAATAGCAGAGAAGCACTGATACAGTGCCGGGCATGGCACAGTGTCAGGTAGTCTTTCATCTGTTCAACACAGGGTTGCCATGAGTCATTCCTGACTCAACAGCATATAATAACAACAACAATACATTTAAATGCTAGATTGCTTATGTTAATACTTTATCATTTATTTTTTTGAGACAAGGTCTCATAACCCAGGCTGGACTCAAACTTGAAATTCTCCTGTCTTAGCCTCCCAAGTGCTGGGATCATAGACATGTGCCACCACATGCAGCTTAATGCTTTATCTTGATCACTGTAGAATTGGAAGCTTTTCTCCTTGCAGAGATATCTATAGAGAGGATATAATCATATTTTTCAAGTGTACACAGAGCAATAACAAATGTACTTGGCTTATTCTATAGCACTTCACATAAGCATTTTAATCAATCCTCACTATAATTAGAACATAAGTATTATATGTTTTTTATTAAGGCATAGAAAGTGAGGAGTCACTAGGAAGTCATAAGGTCAGAAATATAATTGCCAGAAGTCACATAGTTAGAAATAGTTGACACCTTAGATGCTGCATTCTTGACATAGCTGTTATACCAGCAACATTAAAATGACATGGGAGGGCCAAGTCAACAGACATGCTGGGAATAGAAGAAGTGGTTTGTCATATGAGGATATTATAAGTGAGAAGGCGGCGGCGGTGGTGGTGGTGGTGGTGGTGTGTATGTGTGTGTGTGTGTGTGTATGTGTAGGGAGGGTGACAATTTCTCTGCCTTCAAAAGATAAGTGCTGGGAGAGAAATGTTACACATGACAAATGAAAGCTTTTGAAAATCCAAAATGTTGTTTCCTGCAATGGAAAGCTGTGAGAGGCAGCTCAGCTACTACCAGCTGTCAACTTGAATTAGATGAGTTGTCAAAGAGGATGACAATTCTGTCCCCCTACTGTCCTTGTGTGATGTTATAAGAAAATTTGGGTAAGATCTCCCATAGAGCTTTAATGAATCTCTTACAATGTTTTGCAGTTCTAAGTAAAATATATGGTCAGGAGGGCAGAATTGTTAAATACTTCAATGCACTAATGTGGGAGGGGAATTAAATATATCATTTTGGGGTTCTGGTAAATTGAAATAGAGTTTGAATTAATGCCAATCAGACTGGCCAGAAGGGGACAGTTTTACTCAGCAATATATGGGTTTCCCATCAGGAGAGAGACTTAAAGGCATTATGGTCACTTGGATAGTGCAAAAGAGATTCAAACATTAGATTGGCATCAGTTCAGATAAATTATTAAAGGTCCTTATAATCTACAGGGTCTATGATAATAAGAAAAACTCAAGGTTGAGAAAAATCAACTTCACTGATTTCCCTATTCTTGGGCTAGGACCTTTCTCTGTTAGAAAAATGTATGACAAATAAAAGGAAATCTTCCTTCACATAATTAGTGTTTTACCCCAGGGATATATGTCTTACTATAAATATTTTTAGAAGCTTCCTGAGGTAACTTACTTATGAAACTTGTCACCTTAAAAGATAGTAGAATATATTTAAATATAGGACTTAATAAAAGCTTAAAACTTATTACATTGCAATTGCTTATTTATTCATATGATTCTCTTCATAGGGCAGGGATCACAAATTATAAAGAGCAGAAAGCAAATATAGGATTTATAGGCCATCTGTTCTCTGCATCAGCTACGCAAATCTACTGTTGTAGCTCAAAGCAGGCTGTGGTAGTCACTCTTTGTTGCTGTGACAAAAATGTGAGATAAACAACTTAAGGGAGTAACAATTTATTTTGGCTCAGCGCTTCATAGGTTTCAGTCCAGGCTCTACTGCTGTGAGCCTGAGGAGAGATGGAGCATCATGGTGGAGAGGGTGTGGCAGAGCAGAGATGCTCATCTGATGGCAGCCAAGAAGTAGGAAGAGGGACAAAAAGGGGCCAGAGGACAAAATACACTCTTCAAAGTCATGTCTCCATTGACAAACTTCCTTCAACCAGCCTCACCTCTTAGCTTCACCATCTTCCAACAATGCTATTAAATTGTGAATTTGTTAATGGATTAATCCAATGATTAGATCAGAGCTCTTGTGATATAGTCACCTCTCAGTGTTCGGATCTATCATCTGGGGACCAGCCTTCAACATCTGAGCCTCTTGGAGAACATATCATATATAAGTTATAATACAGTCATAAATAATATGTAAATGAATGAGCATGGCAGTATTCCAATAAAATTTTAAGGTGGTGGGCCAGATTTTGGCACACAGGCCACAGCTTGGACCCTATCTCTCATCCCATACAAAACTCCTCCAAAATGAATCATTGGCCTAAGTGTAAGACTGAAAACCACAAGTGTCTTAGGAGAGAATATAGAGGCAAATCTGTATAATCTTTGATTTGGCAATAGACTTATACATCTGACACCAGAAGGATGAGCAACCAAAGAAAAATATCAGTAAATGGGATGTCAGGATTAACAATAAAAATAACAAAAATCTTTGGTATATATTGAAGAATATTATCAAGTAAGTGGAGCAACAACTGACAGAATGGGAGAAGATATTTGTAAATCATGTGATAGAAGTCTAGTATCCAGAATAGATGAAGAACTCTTACAAATCAAAAACAACAAAAAATAAACTACTCAATGAATAAAGATTTTCATATTTCTCCAAAGAAAATATACAAAAGGCCAATGCACACTTGGAAGGATGCTCAATGTCATTAGGAAACCACAGCAATGTATCACTTTCCACACACTAGGATGGCTATATTTTTTAATCAAACAAACCAAAATCCAGAAAACAACAACTGCTAGCAATATGTGCAGAAATTGAAACTCTTGCCCACTGCTGATTGGAATGTAAAATGGTATAGTGCCTGTTAAAAACAGTTTGATGGCTCCTCAGAAAAGTTAAATATGGAATTACTATCTGGTCCAGCAATTTTTACTTCTAGATAGATAGCCAGAAGAATTGAAAACAGATGCCATGGCATTTCATATCATGGAGTATTCTTCACTATACAAAGGAATAAAGTACTCATAAATGACTGCAGTGAAGATGAGCCTCAAAAGTATTATGCTAAATGAAAGAAGCCAGGCACAAAATGTCATAGAGTGTATTATTTCCATAATAAGTCAATCTTGTTATTGTTAGGTGCTGCGGAGTTGGTGTCTGACTCAGTGCCCCTACTTACAACAGGCGAAACACTTGTTAGTGCATCTCTGCTATTCACAGGGTTTTCCATAGCAGATATTTTTATGGGAGTGGGCTCCCAGGTCCTTCTCCCAGGCCTGTTTGTTTCCAGGTGGTCTCCCACACAAGTACTAACCAGGCTTGACCCTGCTTAGCTTCTAAGATCTGATGGGATCACATGCCACAGTGGTATGGCTGCAGGCACGTCAATATACATAGAGAAAAAAAAGACAGATTTGTGGTTGCTAGGGGTTGAGATAGGGGAAAGAATGGGGACTGACTGCTTAGTGGGTATGGGGTTATTTTTGCCTTGAAAATGTTTTGGAACTTAATATAGATTTGGGTTGCACACTATTTTGAATGTACTAAATGCCACTGAATTTTACACTTTAGGATGGTTAATTTTATATTATTCATATTTCACCTCAACGAAGAAAAGCAAAACAACAAAACATATAAAAACAGAAGATCTGGGAACTGATGAGGGGGTTTTTGGACTAGTGCAGGCAAGAGGCGAGAGTGTCTTTGATTAAGGTAGACAAGAAGGTGGGAAGCAAACCATCCATGACCAAATGAAACTGGGCTGATGGCAGAGGAAAGGATGGGCAGGAAAGACACTGTAGATGCTGGCTTTGGCTTGACTCACACCCAACTTGATGCTGTAAAGGGACATTAATAGGAATTCAGTCAGATCAGAATTTCTCCCAAACTCATTATCTGACCCTTTTTAAGATGGACTTATGGGCCCATAAAACCAATTCTAGTTAAGGCCATTTATTTCTTTCCAATAAAACCTGAAGCTTTCATTTGATCTATTAAAATTCTTAATACCATCTTTTTATTTCTCTCTTTAAAAAGCCATTTTTTCATGTTCTAAGCATAATAATTACATACTTGACAAATGTATTCCTAATTACACAATTACTTTATTATATAGTATCAGCTTAAAAATGCCTGAAGTCTGAGATCTTCTGGGAAAGAAATTATTTTATTTAATGTATAATGTAATTTCCTCTCAAATAATTATTTAGGGGCTAGAGGAAAAAATGAGTTGGGCTGAAAAGCTCTAGTGTATAATTTTAGAACTGATATTCCTGATAAAAATCAGGCAGAACTGATCAGACATAATGAAACAAGGCATGATTGATTAGAGCCCCTAGCTGGGTTCCTGTTTGCTGTGAAGTGTGAATGTGTGTGTCCATGTGTGTACAGGTTCATATGCATGCACACATGTGCACATGTGCAACTGCAAGACTGCATGTGTGCTTAATGTGGTAAGAGGAAAATGTCTTTTCCACTAAGTGGCTTCATTCTGAGCCTAAATAGTGAGAAACTGGAAATAAGAGTTTGTCTATGTGGTGTGATGTCTCGTTCCCACCTCTGAAATAGTCTGTTCTACATCATTAGAGCCATGGCTATAATCCCTATATGTTAAAGGAAAATATAGAGAAGTAAGATAGGGTGTGCTGATCAGCTACTAAAAATTCAGTAGGAGCATAATTTTCAGATCTTTTAATAGCTCAAGATTTTCAGATCTCAAACAGCTGAGAATAAATTGTATGGACAATGGAATTTTGGTTGAAGTTATGCCAAAATGGTTAATTGTGCGTCTAAGATATTTCTGACACACATTGAAAGTCTGATGTTTGGAGGAATGATAATCAAAGAATAAGATTTTTTTCTTAGTTGAGGGATTTTGAAGAGTTGGTTTTTGGTTTTTTAATGATTTTTACGTATATGGAAAGTCTTCTCTAAAGGTTATGAGTTGACTTCTCCAGCTTCCCCAGAGGTGATTACCTGCTGTCTCAGAAATGTGACCAAATCCTAGACTATTTTCACTATCAGGAACATAGAAGATTTTCAACAGCCCTCAAGTCCTGACAATCCTCTTTCAGATACTTAATTCTTTGATAGAAAACCCAATATTTCCCTTAGAATGCTCAGGTTACATGGGAGAAGCTGGGGTGGACACATTTCTCTCCTATTCTATTGATATTTATCCTCTAACTACCTTCTTTCTCCTCTTGGCTACATTACAAAAGAAAGTGAATGTACTAAAATCTCATCTATTTTTCTCCTGCCTTTTCTTTCTTCCACTTATCTTTCAGGCTCAATGTTAATATTATTTCTGGTGGACAATCTCACCCTCTCTGGACTGCACTGAGCCTCATTCTCTGCTCTCAGAGCACCCAATCTTCCTTGCATCATGGTTGTTATTGGGCATTTTCATTGTCACCTATGTGAGTGACACAGGTGTTATCTGTGTGCCTTCTTGCTCACTGAGATATTGGTAAAGTTGAATTGAGCCTCTTAATTCCATGGGTTGAAGGCAGTCAGTCCCTCCATAGGGCATCAGCTAATATCAGGTGATGTCCTTGTGGCATTTTGAGATGACAAGAGAAGGGCATAGGGAGAAAGATGAGCCCAATGCCAAACTCACCCCAGAGCTGTTTCAACAAGATATCAATGAAAACAACACTCATTATGAGTACCCTTGAGTATAAAATGTCACTAGAGATTTATGGGGAGAGTGCCTCATGGAAGGGGTCCCATCATGGTGCCTTCTGCCCTACCCCGATACTTCTCTTCATTTCTTCTTATAGGCTTCCTCTCAGCCTGTCTATAAAATCCCCATTGTTTTCCTCAGTTTTGCAGAGAGGTACTGGTATCTTTCTTCAGAATCTTTGACAGTGATCACCACTTGAGGATCCCTTCATACATTTACATTTCTCACTAGGCATAGACTGCACAAGAGCAGGGAATGAATCTGTCTCCTTCAATACTTTATTTCCAGTACAGTGCTTGAAGTATACTTCTGGAAAGAATTTGAATGAAATAGTGAAGAAATGAGTAAATGAGCAAATGATGAAATGAGAAGACCCCATCCACAGTGGAAATGATTGGTGTTGGTGGCACTTTTAGACTTAGAGTGAAGACATCAGCTAAGCTTAACTCTGAGTAATGACCTCCTCAGCTCATGCCTGGGGAATTCAATGTATGCTCATTATGTCTCGCATCCTCATAAGGTGGACGATGAAGAAGATAGAATGGCTACACCTGAAATGCTTAGCTGATGGATAAGTGCCAACCTAGGTGAACTGAAAGTAGCCTTTGGACAAAGGAGAAGCTGGTGTGGGCTGGAGGCTGTGGGTAGACTTTCATGCTTGAGGAAGACCATGATTAGGGACTGGGAGAGGTGGGACTTTGGGTTGATGAAGAGGAGATGAGGTAACCTGCCCTGTTGGCAGCAAGGTACCAGTGAACAGGGCATGTGCATAGGACAATGAAGTGAGCCACAGAGAAGCTGAACAGATCCCCCAACTCACAGTGAGCAAGTAGCAGAGCTAGATTTCATGGTTCCTTTTCTCACTGCATGTGTAATAAGTTTCTCATCTTGTAACTTTCATCACTGATGAGATAAATTTTGATAATAGGATGTGGGGAAGCCCAGTTCTAAAGAGGAGAGTCACTGAACTCAAAAGAGTTACACATACCTTTCTGGAGAGTGGGAGGCAAAGGAACAAAGAGAACTTCTCCATAGGTGAAGATTCCACTGAGCTAATACTGGGAAGTACCTAGGCTCTGGCTCTCTTCTAAAGCCCCAGGTGGCTGATGTACCTGCAGGAGAGCCTTCTGCAGGGCCTTCAGATTTCTCACAACATCTCCCTTTCCTGAGTGGCAAATTGTGTCCTAAAGAAATTCCCATTGAGTCAGCAAAGGTAGAATGTGAGCAAATGCCAGCTTGTCACTCCAGTCACTAATAACTTTTTTATGAGTCTATGTTCACTGTGGGATTTCTCAAGTTCCTGCTGGGCTTCTAACAAGCCTATAAGCCTCAGAGTGCTAATTTGAAGGCAGGGTGCAGAGAGGCACAATATATTTTATTTGCACAATCTAGCGGATGAAGAACACAGGTTTTAAAGAGCTAAGCTAAATTGAATAACTTGTATTTGAACTTATATAATTTCTATAAGGTGAAATGTAGATTAAAACTCTGTATTTATCTGAAGTTAAAATTTCAAGTTCTTTTTACATTGAAACCTAATTAAACTCGTGTGTTTCTGGGTGGGTGTCATGTTTTTGATTTGGAAGTAGGATATATGTGTGTACCTCAATAATTTTAGCACATGTGTTGAGAGTTTATAAATTTGAAGTTATATAGAACCTGACATGGGTTTGTTTGTTTATTTTTGCAGTACTTGAGAGTTGAACTCAGGGCCTTGCACATACTTTGCAAGTGCTCCACCATTGGGCTGCACCCCAACCCCATTTTTTATCTTGAGACAGGGTCTTGCTAAGTGATGCAAGTTACCAGAACTCATGATCCTCCTGCCTCAGCCTCCTGAGTCACTGGGATTATAGGCATGCACCACCACACCTGATGTCCTAGAAGTTGACTTGTAAATTACTCTATTTTACTGGGTAGAGTGGTGCATGCCTGTAATCCCAGCGATTTGGGAAGCAGAAGCAGGAGGATTGAAAGTTCGAGACCGCAAGACCGCGAGACCCCAGGCAGTCTGCATAATTTAGCAAGACTCTGTCTCAAAAAGTAAAAATGTGGGCTTGGGGTGCAGCTCAGTGGTACAGCACTTACAAGGCATGCAAGCACAAGGCCCTGGGTCCAACCCCTGGCAACACACACACACACACACACACACACACACACACACACACACACACACCCCTCCATTTCTTTCCTTCAAAATCAAGACTCATATAGCAAATATAATGCCTAATTAGGTGTTTCTACCAGATGATCTCTGGTTAAAAACAAACCTCATGCTTTGTTTTAGGAACTTTACTCTTTCTCCAAGGAGAGCTGTAAATCTGTGTGTGTGTGTGTGTATATATGTGTGTGTGTGTGTGTGTGTGTGAGAGAGAGAGAGAGAGAGAGAGAGAGAGAGAAAGAGAGAGAGAGAGATCCAGATATCTTCTCATGTGTCTGAGATGTGAAATTCCAAAATTCATCAATTAAGAGGTACCAAGTGAGGAAGGAAGGCACCCCAGTGGATAAAACTCAGACTTGACAATCTTGGCTTCCATAATGTAGAGGAATGTGGCATCATTCAAAGGTCACTGAATCTCTCATCATTTTTCAGTGATAGAGAAGATGAGCCCATTGGCAGCCTGGCATTATAAGCATGAAGTATGGTGAGGGCAACAAAGGACCTGAGTTCTAGCCCTATTTCGTATAGTAATTCTTTTTGACCTTGGATAAATCATTTGGTCACTGGGCCTTGCTGAAGTCACATGGAGAAAACAGCAACTTGGGGTAGATCATACATTATATCAATGTAAATAAAAACAAATACATAAACAGTTTGTGATCAGTCTAGGGTAGAGGATTGGGGTGCCTAGAAGGGGCACAGTTCAGATTTGTATCTCAAGCAATGTCCTACTTCTTGATCTGTTTGCTAATGACAGGTACTGTCAATTATCTGTATGCCTTTATTAGGGCACTTTTCTAAATGTATTTGATTCTTTCAAAAACCTTTATCATAAAAATATGTAAACCCCAAACCTCCTAATCACTTCAAATCTCTATTTTGGAGAAAGGCCAATAATGGACACATTAAAAAAACAACACAAAAATGTCTTAAAACTTCCTAAGCCCTCTTGTCCATTTAGGGGATTGTATTTTCCAAAGGAGATCAGAGGTGAGTAATCATATGAGAAGAAAAGGAACTACCAGTAGTAATGTCATAATTCAGAATGGACTACTCTGAACAGTAAGTCTTTATGATAGAACTGATCATCTACCACAGGTTTCCACTGAATGTTGCCTGTAATTACAATCTCATTTATTTTAACAACTGCAGTTTGAAGCATTACAGATTGAATGAATTTCAAGGAGGAGGCAGTGAGTTGAAACTAATGATAAGACTGAGCAGTCATGGTGTTGTCCTGGGATGCTATGACTCCAGAACACCATGTAAGGGGATATTAATATAATCAGGACATAGGGGAATCAGGAGTTTATGAATGGGATGACAATCAGTCCTGCTAACATAGATCAAACTTAGATCAATGCATCACTCTTTCTTTGCCATTTAAGCAGCTTTCAATGATAGTGAAATCTGTGTTTAAAATGAAAAGAATCTAACAGTTGAGGATTAAAAAGAAAAACTTGCACTGTGAATGCTGAGCAACCACAGTGGCTTGAAGTTATAGAGCTGCAGTGGGAGAATGGGATCCTTTTATGCCATCGTGGGCTAGAGTCCCTGCCATTAAAAAGGCACCAGCACATCTCAAAAGCTTCTTGACAAACTTGGCAGCAGAATTTCCTGTCTAGAAGTCACTGCCCCAAAGCCCAGAGATTGGTTTTGATACAAAATGAAAGTTTATTTTCCCATAAATTTTAATCCCTAGCATAATAGCAAATATGCATTTTCTATGGGACTGCAACTCTACTCTTA
This sequence comes from Pedetes capensis, assembly GCA_007922755.1. Taxonomy (NCBI): domain Eukaryota; kingdom Metazoa; phylum Chordata; class Mammalia; order Rodentia; family Pedetidae; genus Pedetes; species Pedetes capensis. The sequence continues at coordinate 628 of VMDO01042304.1, read as the reverse complement.
GTGGTGTACACTGTAAAAATCTACTTCTGTACAGAAACATGGGGCTGGGATGTAGCTTAGTTGGTAGAGTACCTCTCTGCAGTCTCTGAGGTCCCAAATTTGATTCCCAGCATGCAAAAAAGAGAAGGCAATCCACTCCTGAGGCAATCCTAAAAAACAATCAGCCTTTGAAAACTCTACGAGGGTCGCTATGAGTCGGACATGACTGCACCTAACAACAACAACAACACAGAGACTTGGATAGAATGTTCATAGTAGTTTTGTGTGTAGTCATAAAAAACTGAAAAAGTACCTCACTTCCATCCATGTATGAAAGAAGAAACAATTATGGCATAGTCACATAATGAAATATAATTCAGCAGTGAAAATTATTAAACTGGAATAATGTATGTTGTCATAGTTTGGATCGTAAGTGCCCCCAAAGACCTGAATGTTAAAAGCTTGTTCCCCAGCTGGTCGTTACCGGGAAGTGGTAGAGATTTCAAATGAGGCATAATAGGAGATCATTTGGGTTATTTGGGGCATGTCCCCAAAGGAGACTGTGGGACTCCAGTCTCTTCCTTTTTTTCTCTTTCATTTTCTGGCCATGAGGTGAATGGCTTTGTTCTGTTGTACACTTCCTGTCATG
>VMDO01042303.1:0-10632 GCA_007922755.1 Pedetes capensis | reverse complement strand
AGATAAGGATGGTCACTACATTTTAATACAAGGAACAATCGATCAAGAATCAATAACGCTCCTTAATATATATGCCCCAAACATAGGAGCTCCTAGCTTTATAAGACAAACCTTATGGAATATAAAGAACTTTATTGGTCCAGAATCAATAATAATGGGGGACTTCAATACCCCACTTGTGTCAAGAGACAGGTCATCAGAACAAAAAGTCAACAGAGAAACGTCAAATCTAATCTCCACTCTAAACCAGCTGGCTCTTACAGATATATACAGAATATTTCATCCACACGAGGAGGAATACACATTCTTCTCAGCTCAACATGGTACATTTTCTAAAATAGATCATATGCTAGTCCATAAGAACTCCCTCAACAAGTTCAAGAATATACAAATTATCCCCTGTTCCTTATCAGATCATAATGGGATAAAATTGGAGCTCAAGAGCATGAATAATCCCAGAAACTTTACAAACTCATGGAGACTGAATAATTCACTACTGAATGATCCATGGATTGTCGATGAAATCAAATTGGAATTTAAAAAATTCCTACAATCAAATGACGATGAAAACACATCATACCAAAACATATGGGATACAGCAAAGGCAGTTTTAAGAGGGAAGTTCATAGCATTAAGTGCCTTCATCAATAAAATAAAAATGAGACAAATGACCTATCGACACAGCTTAAGACGCTAGAAATCCAACAATAAAACAACCCTAAACGGAACATACAGAGGGAAATTACAAAAATAAAGGGAGAAATATCTCAATTAGAATCTAAAGAGATAATTCAAAAAATTAATAAGACTAGGGGTTGGTTCTTTGAAAAGTTTAATAAGATAGACACCCCTCTGGCAAATCTCATCAAAAAGAAAAAGGAAAAATCTAACATAGTACAGATTATGAAAGACAACGGATCCATAACCACCGACTCCAACGAAATACACAAAATTGTCAGGGATTACTATGAGAGACTATACTCCCAAAAATATGAAAACGCAGAAGAAATGGACAAATTTATTAACATGTATGATGAATTTATTTTTATTGGAAGAGATGATGGAAAATGATATGTGAGAGTACCACACTTTGTATAGATAATTTGGTTTATTGAAAACTTTATTTGAAAAATATTTGGAAGCCACAAATATACTCTTAATTATCTTACTTTTAACATGTGTTCTCCAACAAGCCTCTCTATAACTTCGTCACTACACATATATGCCCACCTGTAGAGAACGGGCTCCTCCTAATGGGTCTCAATTTTTCTTGCTCCTGGGTATGTGGTAACATTTTATACTCTGCTGTCTATTATGTACTGCAATGGAGAATTACTTCATAGCTTTAGACATCAAAAATAATGTCAGGTCAAGTGCATCTGCGCATTATTTAGATATATTTGGAGAATGGGGAAACTACGAGGAAATGTTAACAGTGAGGGGCAGGGTGGAACCCCAGGGGCATAAGAGATCCAGGGGCCACTAGGCCAAATTAGATGTTAAAAAAACGCTGGCTACACCTTACAAAGGAACTTTCTATTCTCCCGTTTCTAGAACTCTTTCTTTGTCATTTATCCCTACTTTCTCCATGCTTCTCATGTTGAAAGCTAGCCTTCCTCCCTCCTGCCTGATCCATTCACATAGGCTTTGAATGGGAAACTGGGCTGGTGAGACCTGCAGGCTAGGGTCAGGCTAGTGATGCCCTGTTATCTCTTCACTTTCAGGGTTTTGGCCTCCTTCCATGTGCTTCATTCCCACACACACACTATAACTCCTCCTCTCCTTCCTTCTCCTGCTTCTCCTCCTCCTCCTCTATCTCCTCCTTTTTTCTTCACCTCTTTTTCCTCCTCCTCCTCCTCTTCCTCCTCCTCCACATCTTCTTGATATGACTTTCATGCTCATGGATGGAAGAAGAGGTGAAGATCATCTGAAGAGAGGACAGAGGAGCCACATACTGGATAAGGAGGCAATGGGGATAGAGCAGAGGTTAGTTAGAATTGCCCTTTCACCTCAGTGTTGGAGCAGGTGAGTGAGGACTTATGTCTGAGGTGGATGATTTGGCTTCCCCTCTGTGGACACGTATTGTATATGCATTACCTGTCCTATGGGTCATGAAGGTTCCCTACTTTGCCATACTCTAGCCTGGCTCCTGTGAGCCCTCTTCTTCAGGGGGCCTCATTCTTGGTCTGTGAAGACTTGAACCAACCTCACATAGATTCTAAGAGTTAGGGATCTCCCATCTAGGGACAATCCTAGCACTATTACCATGCCCACCTGAACAGACTGAAGCCTGTGGAAGAATGTTTTTTATTACAGCTGCTACCTGATGACAGGGCCCAGTCTCCTGGCTTCTGTGGGAGCACAGTAGCCTAACTTCCATAGAGGCAGCTTATCAACCCAGACAGGTTTCATATGGGCCTAATCCTCCCTCACTTTTATAACTTTTCATCTTCCTGATGCCACTGACTCCTTAGTTACCCTCTCTTTTATCTCATACTCTTGCAAATGCCTGGTCACCTCTGTAAAAGGTGAAGTTGAGTTCACATAAGTCGTTTTCATAAGCAATAGTCTTTATTGACAAAAGTCTTCCTTACCAATTGGCTTAATGACATGTGCATCCAGCAAAGTAGAGTGACTTCAGAAATACAAATACAAGAGGAAGAAAGTCCCAATGATGTTAAGGCCCATATGAATACAGTAATAAAATCTCATGACATCTCACTAATGCATAAAAACTGTTCATGAGATCCATTCTGTGTTGATAACATTCAGTGTCATAGGAATAGAGGAGACACTCAAAGACTGATACAAGGCACGTGAACAACCCTCAGCATAGTGTATATTAGTGAAATCTTGTATAGTTATTTCCTTAATGTCAAGAACAGGATAATCAATTTTCACCATTTCTGTACATCATTGTACTGGAGGACCTAGCAAAGACAATTTGGCAACAATTTGGCAGGATCAAAAATACAGTGAATGTTTAAAAGAGTTACCACAGTGAAAGACAGATTGCCATGATTCCTGCTCAAGAAATTCCCGTTAGGAACATACTTATCGATGTTTCTTGACATATCCTGAAGCATTTCTTGAAGTCTCTTTTATTTTTTTTTTTAATTTTATGTATTTATTTATTTTGTTTTGCAGTACTGGGAGTTGAACCCAGGGCCATGTGCTTGCATGCTATTCAATGCTGTACCATTGAGCTGCGACACACAGTCTCGGTAAAGTATGCACAATGCCTCTGGTCTCAACGTTGTATTCCTCCTGCCTCCATTTAACGATTGGCTGGGACTACAGGTGCACCTTGCTGGAAGTCCTTTTTTATCAGTGTCTATTTACCTGCCTTAATGTTCTGTACTGGTACAAAATGTTTACCATTCATCGTCCTTTTAACTTTGAGGAAGAAGAGACAGACTGGCATGGTACAAGAGCAAGTGAATAAAATGACTAAGGACACACAGAAATGTCTTTGTGAGAAATTGCCATAGCAGAAGAGATGTGTGGCACAGAGTATTGTCATGATGTAGGATGACAGTAAAGGCACTCATGAAAGAGGACTTGCAGAACTGCCTCAGAAAGTGGCAAGAATGATGGGCTAAGTGTGTTCAAAGCCAGGGGGTATTTTGTGGGGGCATAATGGCAATATGAGCTGGGATTTAGCTCAGTTGGTAGAACAGTGCTATGCAGTCTCTGAGGTCCCAAGTTCGATTTCGAGCACTGCAAAAATGGGAGATGGTTATGGCAATTCACTCCTGAGGCAATCCCAAAACAGTCAGCCATGGAAAACCCTATGAACATTGGTATGAGTTGGACAGGACTCGAAGGCACCTAACAACAACAATGGCAATATCTTGTTGACAGTAATAATTTTTAGAAATTTAAACATTCACTGTATTTTTCAATCACACTTCATAGATTGGAAAAGAAGAAGTACAATTTCTTTGCAGAGGACATGATCTGGTATTTAGAAAATTGTAGGAATCCATTAGATGGAATTAATAAACACATTTATGCAAGTATCAAGGTACAAGAAAAATCAACTATATTTCTGTACATAAGTACTGAACGAGCCAAAAATAAAATTAATGAAAGTATTATAGTTAAGATAGAAGAAAAAGTAAAATGCATGGCAATAATTTTACCAAAACTGTCTACTTGACCACTTCCCAATTACAATAGATGACTAGTTTGGGAAACACTTATGTGTCAATCCTGAGAGAGCTCTCCTCAACCCTAGGACATTACCTTCAGTGGGAGAGAAAGAGACTGCATTTATCGCCTTTATATATTTGAAATGGCTCAGGTGAGGTGTATTGGTATTGCCATGTTTATGGACAGAAGAACAAGGTGCACACATAGGAACTGACAAATTCTCCATTGGTTGTTAGGTGCCATCTAGCCAGTGATCGACTCATAGTGACCCTACGTACAACAGGGGAAACACTATTGTCATTGCCTCCCTGCTATTCATAGGGTTTTTAGTGGCTGGTTATTTTTTGGGAGTGGGTTGCTTGGTCCTTTTCTCAAGCTGACAGCATCTGATGTTCCCAGGTAGTGTCCCATTCAAGTACCAACCAGGCCCAACCTTGCTTAGCTTCCAAGATCTGATGGGATTGGACACCACAGTGCTATGGCTCCAGGCAAACCATATCCTACGGGGTGAGATATCAGGAAGCAGTTCCACTCACCTATCTCCTGTCAGTCATCCTATTTTTAAAGGACCCCTATATATCATTTTAACTGGTGGGTAAGAGAGTGCCTGGAGACCCAGGGTTTTGAAGCAAGGGAGTTTAATGATTTCAAGGGCTGCTGCAGGAGGGTGTAGAAAGATGAAGAATGAAGAGCGAGGATCTATAGAATAGTCACTGAGGGGGCTATGGTAGTATCTGTGTAGATACAGCAATTTGAACAAGGCAGGTCATATGTTAAGAAAACAGGAAACCATCCCTCACACATTCCCCTCTACTCACTTTCAACATTCACCCTCCATCTCACCACACCCTCCATTCCTCCTCTCAAGCCCACCTGAAGCCTGATGACACAAGTGGAGGCATTTCCCTGTTTAAAGAGGAAGTTCCATGGTATTGGAGCCTGTGAGAAACCCCTGCACAGATCTGCTTGGCAAATGGCAGAAAGAGGGATGGCAACATTGGGGTCCACCTCACGTGCACACAGATATGTAAAACAATATAACATATTGTTTTTTCCACAGGACTTTTGGATGGAACCCAGGACTTGGCAGATGTGAGACAAAGGCTCCACTACTGAGCCACACTCATCTTTTAAAAATTATCCTATATTTTGAGACAGGGTTTTGCAAAATTGTGCATGATATCTCTGGCCTGTACTCTGCCATCCTCCTGCCTCAGTGATCAGAGTCAGTGGGATTATAGGCTGTGCACAGAGCCACTGGCTCAAAACTAGTGATTTGAGAGACAACATGGATGGTGGATAGAACTTGAGAACTGATGTGCAAACTATCGTGCCACCCTGGGACAGTCAATAGGCAGAAGGATTATGGACTGCATGTGGCCTACCACCTTGTAATTTTATTCCTCTATATGTAGTACAGGGGCTGGGATTTAGCTCAGTGGTGGAGGACTGCTTTGCAGTCTCTGAGGTCCCCAGTTTGATTCCCAGCACCTGAAAATGGGAGGAAGTGATGATCCTCTCCCAAGGCAATCCTGAATCAATCAGCCCTTGAAAAGCCTGTAAGGGTTGCTATGAGTTGGATATGACTCCGTGGCACCTAACAATATGTAGTACAATGGCCTTTTTAGTAGTGAAGGAGAACAAGTTTGTTTTCAGGGATTCAAAAGGTTAACCTATTAATTTAGTGTGTTAACAAATTTAGTGGAAAATAGAGACAACATTATCAGTACTTGCTGTAGGGGTTTGGGGCATGTGCGTTGAAACTAAGGCCTAGGGCAGCCTAGACAAGTTCTCTACCACTGAGCCGCACACCTGGTACCTCCTCCTCCTCCTCCTCCTCCTCCTCCTCCTCCTTCTTCTTCTTCTTCTTCTTATTATTATTAGAAACAGTTTGGCTATGTTGCATAAACTTACTTTGGCTTTGTTCTTGGAATCCTCCCTATTTGCATGCTAAGTAGCTTAGATTACAGGCCTGACCCAAGACTCCTGGTCCAGACATGATTTTTAATCCTTCAGCATGCACGTATGAAAAAAAAAAAAACAAAAAACCCCAAGTGGGTTCCACAACAGAAATACTATAGCTGATAAAAAAAATAAAATTAATGTTAGTATCATCAACTAATTGTGCCATATTCTATTTCCCTATTATTCTTTCCACGTGTCAGGATGTCGAATCACCATCTGAAAAAGAAGCCCACTGAGATGCCCAGGCTGACCAAGACCTGGGAGTTGGCCCGAATGCCCCCCTTATCTTAGGTGTCTGTCTTGCAGGGACTCCTCCACAAAATGCTCTGGGCCAGAACAAAGGGCTGTAGATATGGGCACTAACTTCCTGGAACTCCCAGGCCTCAAGATAATACAAATGGCATACTTTAGCAACTCAAAGCCCCACCTTATTTGACTTTCAATAGCTGACCCTTTTGTCCTTAGCCACTCAAAGCCCCACCTTAAAGCCTCACCTTATCTGACTTTCGCCTTTTGCCTTCTCCACCCCCTCCTTCCCTGCTTGTAACCCACAATATAAGCCTTCACCCTGCAATGAGTCCAGCCGAGGTCCCAATACTGAACTGCTGGGCTAGTGAGGTGTGGTACCGTGGAGCTCGAGCATTAATAAAGGCTCTTCGTTATTACATGCGACTTTGGACTCCCTGGTGGTCTTTGGAGAACTAGAACTTTGGGCACAACACCGCCATCCAAATCTCTGCCACATGCGTGGCCCTCACACTGGATCCACCAGACTCCAAGATCTTGGTAAAATTGCTGTTGGGAGAATAGGGTAAGCACTTCCACCTGCAACTCTTAGAAACTGGCGCCAATTCTGGTAGAAGTAGACGCCATTCTCTGATGTTATCAGCATTGGCCCATGGAAAGTGTGGTTGCGGTTGTCCCTGCGCATGTGCTTTGCCTGTGCTGCCATTTTCCCGGAAGTGCAGTACCACTTCCTTTAGCTCTGGAGGTGAAGGTAGTCTTCCTGAAGACGGTGGCGTGGACAAAGGAGGGTGAGCGGACTCACGGAGTAGCGTTGTGGCGGGCGGGTGTCCCTCCGCTTGGTGGCGGCAGGTACTGTCTGTCTTATCGGGGCGGGGTCGCAACGCCCAGCCTGGGGCCTGAGCTCGGTGGGCGGTGACTCCAGCGCCGCCCCGCAGGTCTGGGGCTGTGGAAGGGGCCCCTGTGGCCGGCATCCCGGGTCGCTTTGTCGGGGACCGGGCGCTGTCAGCCGGCCAGGCCGCTGTTCCTGGTGCACAGAAGCTGGTTGAGACGCTGGGGCGAGGGGATGGAGTGTGTCTCGGCGGGCGGGGCTGGTGGCCCGCCAGAACAGTAAGATGGGAGTTCGAGTTCCACCTCCGCCACGCAGGGTGCGGTTACCGCCCAGGTGACATCAGTTCACCCCTGGAAGACGAGTGTGTTCAGAGTTGTACTGAAATCCCCTCAGTCCGCGGAAACCCGTGTGGTGTGTGAGCAGACGGAGTCTTGCCGGGTGGCCGCTCAGTTTGGGGATGTGGTGGTGTCTCTTCTGAAGTTTCTCCTCCTGTCCTGCAGTTTGTAGCCCGCCTTGGTCTCCTGATTTGAGTTCAGAGAAGTTTATAGAAGAACACGTCTCCGGGGACTGTGGGTTCTCTCAGGGAGATTGTATGAATAGGAATCCCACCCGAAAGGACACCGTGTCCCTGAACCCTCTCACTGGCGCTTTGGAGCACAGGCAGAAGTCCCCGGAGAGGGGAAGGTGCTAGCTGTACACAGCCCAAGGAGTTAATGATCCTATTGCTAAGTGCGCACACCAAGGGGAGGTCTGGACCATCTTTCTGTTGGGAGAGGTGAGCTGTGCCGAGAAGGGCAGGGAAGGGACTAGGAAATGGTCCTCAGTGGAGGGGATTTGGAGGTGCAGGATCTGTGATGGAGGCATGGAGTGTCGTACCTGAGAGGATCTGTGCACCGTTCCCTGTGCACAGACTGCTGTTCCTTCCGATTTCATGGTTGTTGGCGTTGTCTGTTGTTGTTGTTGTGTGCTGTGGGTATCCTACTCATAGGGAGCCTCAGGATTTTCAGTGACTGTTTGGGGATTGCCTTGGGAATGGATTGCCACGTCCTTCTCCCATTTTTGCGGTGCTGGGAATTGAACTCGGGACCTCAGAGACTGCAGCGCAGCGCTCCACCAACTGAGCTAAATCCCAGCCCCGGCGTTGTCTGAGTGCTCTTCAAACCCAGTCTGTCACCAAATTTGGTATCCAGCGATCTGATGATTCTCCTCCCTGTATTCCGGTAGTTCTTCCAGTTCAAGAAGAGGTTGCCAATGTCCTTCTACCTTATAAGAAAGATGAAAAAAGTTGAATATGAGGAAGTGAATTGCTCAGGGTTACATGGTTATTAAATGTTAGATATTTTGATGTTTTGGCTGGTGTTATCCACTTGACACACTTAAGTCAAACCAAGGTTTTTTTTTTTTTTTCTCTGTTAAAGTTATTGTCGTGAATCACAATTCAGTTCACAACGGATATCAATTTTAAAACCTCTGCTTTAGACCTCCCTACCCTTTTTTATCCTCAACACTTTCTGTGGATATTTTGATTTTTAAGGGCAAGTAACAGTCTTCCAACTTAATATCATTATTCTGTTTGTGAAATGTTAGGTTCTACAGGGAAATTTTGAGACACTATTATACTTTGTGGAAATAGTATTAGAACACTGTATTACACTTGTTCTCAGTTTCCTAAAATGTAAATAAAGTGCAATACAGTGCTCACTGATGACTAATGAGTCCTTTTCCTGTTTTTTAAAAGTAAAGAGGTTATATATAAAGGTTAAAACATTATTCACTGATGTGCACACTGCTTTTTGTGATTTACATGTGCTCAGTTACATCTAGGAAATCACTTGAGTCCATAATTCACTTTCATTGTAATTTTGAAAACTCATGTGCATGGTAGTAATGTTCCAATGAGTGTATTTGACACACAGTTCAAGACTTTTTCCTCCACATAATTTTGTTGAAATACTGAGTTCCCAAGTGTTAAATGTGTCAGTATTTCCTTTGTTAAAAAACCAAACAAACCTTAATGGCTTACAAAACAAAAACAAAAACAAAAATGAAAAAACCTCACTATTTCATTTGGTTAAAGTTCTGTGGATCTGCATTTTGGGCTGTACTGACCTGGGCTTCTCGTATGCTGGTGTTTTCTGGGTCCCACATCAGGGTTTCACCATCTGGTGTCTTGACTGAGGCTGGTGGGTTCAAGATGGTTTCTCTCTCATGTCCGGTGGTTTGTGCTGCCTCTCGGCTGGGTCCTTTATCTCTGAGGGGGTTCTTACGCATCTTTAGGACATGACTGTGTCTGAGAAGGTAAGTCCTAGTGTGCAAGTTCTTTTCAAATTGGTATTTTCTTGTTATTTTCAAATATCCCATTGACCAAAGCTTATCAAATGGTAGAGGAGAGTTTGTTGGACAAGCATAATCAACATGGCCTTGGATACAAGGGGCACTGTCCTTGGTAAGTGTAACTGGAACAGTGTACCAGAGGACATATATATTATGCACACTTTTTGTAATGTAATCTTGGATGGAAATGTCTAGTTGGAATATGTGTGCTTCCTATGATTTTTAGGTATATAAGCACAAGATGTATTGTAGTAGAAACACTGACATGAAATTCTATGTAGAATCCCTATTCAATAAGGAATAGTTAACAGAGCCCAACTGGATTTTTATAACCTTAATTTTAGTGGAAACAGTCTTTCTTTCCTATTTTAAATTATTAAATTTTAACTTTGTTGTTGTTAGGTGGCATCTAAATTAGTTGGTACTTTATATTTCCATTAACCCCAAAATAAATCGATGGGTTATCCCTACCAATTATTGTCATCATACATGCCTGTCTAATAGGATTTTGTTTCCTATCATTTAGGAGTACATGATAATGCTTGACAATGAACCATTATTTTGTTTTCTTTGATTTGTTCTGTTTTCGAGCTCACATGTGAGTAGTGTTTTTTTTTTCTGTGTGTGTGTGGGGTGGGGGTGCTGGGGGTTGAACACAGCCTGGTGCATGCATGCTCTGCAAGTGCTGGACCACTGAACTGTACCCTCAGCCCCCCCCCCTTTTTTTATGAGACAGGGTCTCGCTAAGTTATGCAGACTGCCTCTGGTCTCAAACTTGCAATCCTCCTGCCTCCACCTCCCCAAGAGCTGGAATTACAGCCGTGTCCCACCACGCCCGGAGACATGTAGGATGTTTTAAAGAAGAGAATGTTTGAGAACACTGCAGCAATTCTTTTTGTAATTTACTCGCTTTTATCTTTTCTCCCAGCGATGCTTCCAGGGAACTCTGTTTCAGTGAGCAATAAAAAGTGAAGAAATCAATGGTGAGTTTTTGTTTATTCCTCCCTTTGTTTTATATTGATCTTACGAGCTTTATGAGGGCCATATGTTAAATGGGGAAAGTATCAATGGTAAAAATCAGCTTTAGGAAAATGTAGATATTG
>VMDO01042302.1:0-10630 GCA_007922755.1 Pedetes capensis | reverse complement strand
GTAGATTGTTGTTGTTGTTGTTGTTAGGTGCCATCGAGTCATGTCCAACTCATAGTGACACTCATCTGGTTTTCAATGGCTAACTGTTTTGGGATTGCCTTGGGAGTGGATTACCAAATTCTTCTTCCATGGATGTACATATATAGATAGATCTGCTCAAAACAAGACATGCAAGTAGAAGGGAGACCATTGGTGGGTAGGGAGAGGATGGGGAAATGGGGTCAGGAGAGGATAATAGGGGAGGTTAACATGAACAATGAACAATGAAATGCATGTATGGAAATGTCATAATGATATCCATTAAGTTGTACATTAAAATTACCAATAAAAACAAAACTAAAAAGAATGGCAATAAGTGAAATTGACAGCAGAAAATTATAGAGAAAAACTAATGAAACAAAAATCTTATTCCATTAAAAGATAAGTGAAATTAATAAAATTACAATGAAAATTATAGGGAATACAAAAATCGTCAAGTTACCAATGTCAAGAAAAACATTTGTTTTTACCTTTAGTATTTAATTATTTATTTACTTTTGGCAACCCTGCCTCAGAATGTATCCCATGATGACTTTTAACTCAATTTCTGTCCCAGACTCTTGTGTGCTGGGATTACAAAACTGTGCCACCATGCCCAGCTTGAATATGGATTTTAAGACAAATTCTATGGATATTAAACATAATAAGGAAATATAATTAACATCTTTTATTCTCATAAATTTGCCAATTTAATGGAAATGGACAAATTCACTTAAGTCTCCAACAAAGAAACAGCTAACTTAAATAGTCCTACATATATTGAAGAGATGAAATTAATAGTTAAAATACTTCTAACATAAACAAAACCAGAACACCTTCAAGGAAAGATGACAGCACTTGCAATTTCCTACAAATATTAAAGGAATACATTCCACTTCATTCTGTGAGAGTAGCATTGCTCTAATAATGAAACAGATCAAATAATTATAAGAATTAAAAACTAAAACCAATATCCTTCAGGAATATATCAGCAAAAATCCTCAATGAAATATCAGCAAATCTAATCCAATAGTACATATACCCAGGTAGAGTTTACATCAGGAATGAAAGGCTGATTGAATATTTCAAAATAAATCAATGTACTATACTTCAAAAAGGAAAAAAATATGATCATCTAAAGAAGGTGCAGAATGTTAACTTTCCCAAAAGTCAACATCATTCATAATAAAACAAAACAGCTTTCAGAAAGCGAGGAATAAGTGGATGTAGTGGGGATGATGCTGACCTAAGTAACTTTGGAAATATGTAAAGACCATAAGAGTAAAGACCAAATAAAATGTACATAAGCACTGTATTCTAGATGGTAGTACAAATTAACAATTCTAAAACCATTTTACATATATATGAAGACTAAATAAATAAGTAGATGGATGTTAGGATTCAGGTTTCTCAATAATGGCATTAGAGGTTACAAACAAACCAGGGTAGATGCTTAGAATAAATTATGGCTAAGAATCAGACACCAGTATGAACTACCACTTTACTTAATGTAGTTACTTATGTATATTTATAACAACTCTGTGCTTGTATCCTGCAGCTGTACACGGTGGCATCGGATCCCATCAGATCTCAGAAGCTAAGCAGGGTTGAGGGAGGAGGCACCAGGGAACCATTCCCAAAACAACTAGCCACTGAAAACCCTAAGAATAGCAAAGAAACATTGTCAGATATAGTGCAGGAAAATGAGCCCCCCAGGTAGGAAAGCACTCAAAAGACTACTGGGGAAGAGTTGACTCCTCAAAGTAGAGCCTACCATGATGGGAGAACTGGAGTAAAGCCCCAGGGACCTCCATTTGCTGATGTGGCACGACTCAAAATGAGGAGAAACAACTGCAAACATCCATTAACAACTGTAAACATCTATTAACAATTGGAACATGGAATGTACATAGTATGAATCTAGGAAAATTAGAAATCATTAAAAGAAAAACGGAGCACATAATCATTGACATTCTAGGCATCAGTGAGCTAAAATGGACTGGCATGGGCCATTTTGAGTCAGACAATCATAGGGTCTACTATGCTGGGAATGATAAACTAAACAGAAATGGGGTTGCATTCATCATCAAAAAAGACATTTCAAGATCTGTCATGAAATACAATGTTGTCAGTGATAGAATAATATCCATATACCTACAAGGAAGGCCGCCTGCAGCAGTAGCCCTGTGCCATCCAATCCCGTCAGATCTCAGAAGCTAAGCAGGGTCAGGCCTGGTTAGTACCTGGATGGAAGACCACCTGGGAACACCAGAAGCTGTAGGCTTGGGAGAAGGACCTGGCAACCCCCTCCCAAAAATCAATGTGCCATTGAAAACCCTATGCACAGCAGAGAAGCACTGACAAGAGTGTTTCCCCTGTTGAACAGAGGGAAGCTATGAGTCGGATAAGGACTCGATGGCAATTAACAACAACAACAAGGAAGGCCAGTTAATATGATTATTATTCAAATTTATGCACCCACCACTAAGGCCACAAATGAAGAAAGGGAAGACTTCCATAAGCTTCTGCAATATGAAATAGATCAAACATGCAATCAAGACATACTGATAATCACTGGTGACTGGAATGCAAAGGTTGGAAACAAAGAAGAAGGCTCAGTAGTTGGAAAATATGGTCTTGATGACAGAAACAAAGCTGGAGCTCACATGATAGAATTTTGTCAGACCAATGACCTTTTCATTACAAATACATTTTTCAATATCATAAACGAAGACTATAAATTTGGACTTCACCAGATGGAACATACAGGAATCAAATTGACTACATATGTGGAAAGAGACGATGGAAAAGCTCTGTACAAAATATCAAAACAAGACCAGGTGCTGACTGTGGATCAGATCATCAACTTCTCATATGCGAGTTCAAACTGAAGCTAAAGAAAATCAGAACAAGTATATGAAAACCACGGTATGACCTTGAGTATAACCCTCCTGAGTTCAGAGACCACCTCAAAAACAGGTTTAATGCATTAGACACCAATGACAGGAGACCAGAAGAGTTGTGGCATGACATAAAAGATATCATTCAAGAAGGAAGCAAAAAGTTCTTAAGAAGACAAGAAAAAAAGAAAAGACCAAATTAGACGTCAAAAGAGACACTGGAACTTGCCCTTGAACATCAAGCAGCTAAAGCAAAAGGAAGACATGATGAAGTTAAGGAACTAAACGGAAGATTTCAGAAGGCAGCTCAAGAAGACAAAAACAAATATTATAATAACATGTGCAAGGAGCTGGAGGCAGAAAACCAAAAAGGAAGAACACGCTCTGTGTTTCTCAAGCTTAAGGAAGTGAAGAAAAAATTCAGGCCTCGAGTGGCAGTAGTGAAAGATTCTACAGGGAAAATATTAAATGATGCAGGAACCATCAAAAGAAGATGGGAAGAATACACAGAGTCATTATACAAGAAAGAATTGGTAGACGACAAGCCATTCCAACAGGCTGCATATGAAGAGGAACCAATGTTGTTGAAGGACGAAGTGGAAGCTGCCTTGAAAGAACTGGCAAAACACAAGGCTCCGGGAATAGATGGGATCCAATAGAGATGTTTCAACAAACAGATGCAGCACTGGAGGTGTTAACATGTTTGTGCCAACAGGTTTGTGCCAAAAGCTACTTGCCCAACTGACTGAAAGTGATCCATATTTGTGCCTATTCCCAAAAAAGGGGATCCAACTGAATGTGCAAACTATCAGACAATATCATGTTCGCACACAAGTAAAATTCTACTAAAGATCATTCAGAAGCGACTGCAGCAATATATAGACAGGGAATTATCAGAAAATCAAGGGGGATTCAGAAGACGGCAGGGAATCAGGGACATCATTGCTGATGTCAGGTGGATATTAGCTGAAAGTAGAGAATATCAGAAGATATCTATCTATTCTTTATTGACTATGCAAAGGCATTTGATTGTGTGGATCATAACAAATTATGGATAACACTTTGGAAAATGGGAATACCAGGACACCTAATTGTGCTCAAGAGAAGTCTGTACGTGAGCCAGGAAGCAGTTGTTCATATAGGACAAGGAAACACTGTGTGGTTTAAAGCTGAGAAAGGTGTGCATCAGGGCTGTATACTTTCACCCTATCTCTTCAATTTATACGCTGTGCAAATAATCCGAGAAGCTTGACTTTATGATGAAGAACGCAGCATCAGAATTGGAGGAAGACTCCTTAACAACCTTCGTTATGCAGATGACACAACTCTGCTTACTGAAAGTGAAGAGGATTTAAAACATTTCCTGATGAAGATCAAAGATCATAGCCTTCAATATGGGTTACGACTAAACATCAACAAAACAGAAATCCTTACGACTGGGCCAGTATGTAACTTCACAATAAATGGAGAAAAGATTGAGGTTGTCCAAGATTTTGCTTTGCTTGGCTCTATAATCAACACCTGTGGAAGCAGCAGTCAAGAAATCCAAAGACGCATTGCTCTAGGAAAAGCTGTGGCAAAAGATTTCTTTAGAGTATTGAAAAGCAAAGATGTCACATTGAAGACGAAGGTGCGTCTGACTCATGCCATGGTATTTTCAGTGGCATCATATGGTTGTGAAAGCTGGACATTGAGCAAGGGAGACAGAAAAAGAATCGATGCTTTTGAATTGTGGTGCTGGAGACATCTCTTCAATATACCATGGACTGCCAAAAGAACCAACAAATCTTTCCTAGAAGAAGTGGAACCAGAGTGCTCCTTGGAATCAAGAATGGCCAGACTGTGTCTTACATATTTTGGACATGTAATCAGGAGAGATTAATCCCTGGAGAAGGACATCATGTTTGGAAGAGTGGCATGTCAACGCAAAAGAGGAAAACCCTCCACCAGATGGATTGACAGTGTCTGCAGCAATGGGCTTAAACATAAATAAGATCGTTTGCCTGGCACAGAATCAGCAAGTGTTTCAATCTGCTGTACATAGGGTCAGTATGAGTTGGACTCAATTCGATGTCACCTAACAACACAACAACAGGCAGGGTTGGGCCTGGTTAGTACTTGGATGGGAGACTGCCTGGGAACACTAGGTACTATAGGCTTGGGAGAAGGAGCTGACAACCCATTCCCAATACACAATCTGCTATTGAAAACCCTATGAATAGTAGAGATGTAGTAACAGTACTATTTCACCTGTTGTACATAGGGCTGCTGCGAGTCAGATACTGACTTGAAGGCACCTAACAATAGTAACAACAATGTCCATGTAAATATGTGCTTACTTATAGATGTGTGTCTCCTCCTTACCCACTACCACCCTACTGTTGTTGTTAGGTGTCCTTGAGTCGGTATCCGACTCATAGTGACCCTTGTAGGGTTTTCAATGGCTGACTGTTTCGGGATTGCCTTGGGAGTGGATTGCCAGGTCCTTCTTCCATTTTTGCGGTGCTGGGAGTTGAACTCAAGACCTCAGAGACTGCAGCACAGCACTCTACCAACTGAGCTAAATCCCAGCCCACCACCCTACTACTAGTCCAAAATAATTGATAATGATAGGAAAGTTCAGAAAGTCTTCTCATTTCTAAATTCTTCTCCTTTTTCCTAAGATTGTTCTTCTGTTACTTGTGCAAAGAATAGGGAAGTTTTTGTTTTTAACTGCTATCTCTTGAGGAACCTCTCTGATGAGATCATATTCTTAATCAAGACACTACTCTAGTTTATTGTCCAGCGTTGGATGTGGGTAGGACCTGACATCTTGCACTGAGGATCTTCCTCTTGTCAGATTTAGCTGTGTTTAATGTGTTTCTCATACATGTGCCTTTGTGCCATATTGTAGCATTTGCACCAAGCCTATAGCCCCCAAACTCATCTTACCATGTATGATCTTTAACTCATACAAAAAATAAGTTTAAATTTCGTCTTCTATACCTCCCAGGAATGAGTAATTTAAGGGTAATATTCCTTCTCATTTCTTCACAGGACTGACCCCCATATGCTATCTCTGTAATGCTATCCCTCCTGTTTTTTTTTTGTTGTTGTTGTTAGTACTGGGGATGGAACCCAGAGGCTCATACCAGGTAGGCCAGCATTCTACAACTGGACGACAGCCCAGCCCTTCCCTTCTGATATTACCATATGATTCATTAAACTTTGAGGTTGGGAGACATTCATTTGAGGGTTGAAATTTTGAGCTCAACTTTTTGCACATATTAGCATTTCATATGTGACTTTTCCCTCCTTTGGTGACTGAGAGAAAAAGCAAGATAAGGGATGACTCTCTATTGGTTAGTATACAATCTTTTGCTGAAAGAAGTGATATTTTATAGATTTACATAGTGGGAAGGAGGGAATGGGTGGATAAGTTGAAGCCAAACAAAACATAACTCTATGAATTCAAACTTGTGTTTCAGGAAATCTAGCACATAAATATGGTTCTTTATTGGAGGCAGGAACATAAGTGAAGGGATCCCTCAAGTATTTAGAAAGGTGTGACTAAATATGATAGAATGTTGGGGATTTTTAAAGTCTACCCCATAACTAGGGTCCCTCATAATAGCCTGAGGGGCTGACCCCTAGTTGACCCCAGGGCCACATCTTACTCACTCACACCTGCCCCTCCCATTGAGTGAGCAAAGATGGCGCCTGATCAGCCTGGCCTGCCTTAACTACCTTAATCCTGATTGGCTACCCTTGGCATTTTCATTAGGTAACTGTCCCTACCTGGCAGTTATGTCAGTTTATCTGCAGTAACTGTCAGGTGTGTGCCCTGATTGGTTAATCCCAGTCACGTGCCCCTCCGGGACCCTACATAAGCAGGGCTCCCACACCCTATTCACTCCTACACTTCTCCCTCCCCCCTACCACTTCTGACCATCTCTCAACTGCCAACTGAACCCCATCTCCTTGACCAGCGCTCCAGTGGACAATTCAAGCAAGCCCACGTGGTCAAGACCAGGGGCCCCGAAGCGCCGAAGGCTACAAGCAAGCTATGAAGAGCCTCCCAATTCCTCCCATCCCTGGGAAGGAGGGAGGCAGAGAAGATGAGCTGCAAGAGTCAAGACCAACTGACCTCCAGCCCAACGGAACACTGGCTGCTGTAGCTGTGCCTTTAAGACTGAGCTGTTCCAGCACATGGAATGCTGCAGGCTTAGAGCCAGCACTTATAGCTCTTGCTTAGGGATTGCTTGCTTGTTTCACCCCATTTGGGGAGTACCCAATAAACCTTCCTTTCCTTTTTTCCCTGTTGAAGGTCTCCCAAGGTCCTTCATTGGCACCACCAGCCATAACACCAACACGGTTCAGTGGGTCCCCAATTCCGACATTGTGTCTGGACAAGGCTCTGACCTCTGCCGGGCCTGAGCTGAGCCCTGACAATAGAACATGACAAAATTTTGTCAGTAAAGGTACTTTTAAAACATTTTAGCATTCAACACATTTTAAAGATTCTCTATGATGAAAGTCAATCTATTTTTGCAGATGTACAACATTGAAGGTCCCAGCACCTACTGAAGAGCCTTTCCCTACTTCAACACATTACTGTTTACCTGTCTTCTTAAAGGAAAAGAATGTAACTTCTATTTTTGTATATTCAGCTGCAAGCAAACGTTCAAATATATGTGGTTCTTTCACATGTTTTGAACAAATGTTTTAAAATCCCAAACTAAATCCTGAATAATAGGAGTTAGCTTTATGTTATTACCTTTATCCCTTCAATCATGATGCTTTGTACCACAGTGATTGATTCTTCAGCTGGGAGTTAGGATATTTAATAACAATATTTTCATACATATAAAAAGGAAAGTATAATTTAACAATATAATTAACATTTGTAGATTGCTAGTGAGTGCTGTTGACTCAAGATTTCAGAAAGATTCTCAGATTAAAATTGTAATCAGATACAAGTGGAGTGACCACTTTAGTTGCAAATATAAATGATTTTTAACAAGCTTTGCATCCTATAAAAATAAGTAACACAATGTACTTAAATTTTACTCTCGTATACAGTATTTCAGTTAGGATTTTAGCATAATGTAGTGTTTATTCTTAAATTTTAGCATCATAAGTCTAACTCTATTACTCTAGCAGATCTTATCTCAGAGCCTACAAATTTCTTTGTTGTTTTTTAAATATGAATACTGATTTAAAATTTTAAATCATGCACATTTATTTATGCATAACATAGTACATCAATCTTTCAATTACTCTGATTTCCACAGGACTATGGACTCCAGAATAGTGGAGAAGCTACATCTCTCAATGTGTAATGAACCACGGTTACATATGAAGTTAAGTAATTCTCCCTGAAGTGGTGTCACAAGATCCCATTAAAACATCACTAAAGCATTATATAGTAATATTAGCCTTTCAAAGACAATGTAGGTAAAGTTAACAATAACTTATGGTTAGCTCCAACAAACAGAAAAGGGCAGATAAGATCACTAATGGAGCCATTATGGTAGTGGCTCCAAATTTTGTCATGTGAAACATTGGTTCTTTCAAAGTATCAATGGCTTATTGTAAAAAAACACATTAAGGTATCAGATTACATGAGGAGAAAAGATAAAGAATGACCTTCTCTTTTCTGTATGACTCTACCAGGGTTATTATTACTGTAATGATACATTTTATTGACTTGCACTTACACCTTTTACAAAGTGCTTTTATCTATTTCCAACTTCCTTATAACAACCTCATAAGCAGTCTAATGCAGATTTATCACATAATCAATAAGAATTTAATGAGTAGCTGCTGTGTACCCAGCATTGTGCTAGGTGTACTGGGTGTTATAAAAAAAGTATAAATATAATTCTACAATCCATTATAATAGGACACAGTCATTTAGGTGCTGTTTTGTAGCTGGTAGCCCATTTTTAAATACACCTACATTTAACCATGACTCAGTAGGGACTACTTTTGCTTCTGGACTGTAAGAAAGAACTATCTTTCATGGACGTTTATAACATGTTGTAGTGGAGACAAAACTTTACTTCTGCTCTCTTAAGTTACCCTGGCTGGGTCTCAGAATTAAATTGATATAAGATAGCTTAACAGGAAAAAAGTATACAAATTTAGTAAAGGCTTTATTTGACATGGGCCCCCTCATAAAGAAATGAAAACCTAAAGAAATTGCAAAACCCAAATGTTTTTATATTAAGTTGAATGAAGAGAGAAAACTGTGGAAAACTAAATTATGTGGGGAAGCTAACAGAAGATAAGACTTACCTTAACAAGGTCTGTTTGTACAGAATTCTCCCAGCTAAGAATCCTCATTGAAGAATATTTCCTTTCTGCTGGCACAGAGAGAGCATCTTTCATATGGGACTTTTTATCTTCTGCTTTCAGGAATAAAAGGGGAGATTAGAATGACCTTGCATCTGCTGTTTATCAAGTGTCTTTAACTCAAAATAATCCTTACACCAAGTGGTGTATTTTGAGGTAGCATATTCTGACACCCTTCATGTAGACTTTTAGGATAAATCCATAGTTATGCTTTTAGAGTAATTCTACATATTTATACACACACACACACACACACACACACACACACACACCCTTAGTAATTGAGTTAAAACATAAGATAAAATATAAGAGATTCTAATGACTTAATGCAGGCTTATTGTGTTTTCCTTACAAAAATAATTATATATGTATATTATATATTTTTTTTCTAGAATGATGCACACTTATCTAAAAGTATGTTAAAGATTGAGGCTGGAAAGATGGATTTGAAGCTGCCTCTCCATGACACGCTGAAGAATCAGAATAACAAAGAATAGACTCAATTCCAAAGATAAAATAGAGGTGAAGCAACATATTCCATGAAAGAGCTGATAGGTCAGCTGAAAAAAAAAAAAAACTAGAAAGGGTAAGCCTAGACACAAAAAAGGGCTGGAATTTAGCTCAGTCGGTAGAGTGCTGTGCCACAGACTCTGAGGTCCTGAGTTAAATTCCCTGCACCGCAAAAATGGGAGAAGGACATGGCAATCCACTCACGTGGCAGTCCATGAGGCCATCCCGAAACAGTCAGTCATTGAAAACTCTATGAGGGTTGCTATGAGTCGGACATGACTCGACAGCAACAACAACCCCAACAAAGGCACAGAAAAGGAAAATTCAGCTTGAAATGACTCCAGCCCCAGCTCCCCTGCTGGTGGGATGGGGGAAACAGAAAACCTCACCACTCCCCAGATGGCCCAGGTGGAAAAGAGAGACAGGTGGTATACCTACCCACAGGAGAAGCTCAGGGAAATCACAAGGCTTAAACCCATTTGAGGGGCTGGGATTTAGCTCAGCTGGTAGAGTGGTGCGCTGCAGTCTCTGAGGTCCCGAGTTCAATTCCCAGCACCACAAAAATGGGAGAAGGACCTGGCAATCCACTCCCAAGGCAATCCCGAAACAGTCTGCCATTGAAAACCCTATGAGGGTCGCTATGAGTCGGATACCGACTCAACCGCACCTAACAAGAACAACAACAAACCCTATCTAAGGGGGCAGGGGGGAAACATAGAGGAGGGTAAGGGGTAACCTATATGAATAATGCTTATTAAATTGCATATATGAAAATTGTCACAACGAAAAGCATGTCAAAATGAATCACATTATGATGTACATTAAAAATTTCTAATAAAAAAAAATAATGAACAACAACAAACCCA
>VMDO01042301.1:0-10635 GCA_007922755.1 Pedetes capensis | reverse complement strand
TGGTTGCTCCTGTGGGATCAGAAGCAGGTCCTGCCTGCTCCCCGCCCCTACGCCTGCACCCACTGCTCCGAGCTAAGTGTGACCACGATGAGTTAGTCTCTTCCCTCCCCCATTGTCAAGTTGCCGACGCTCATCTAGCAGGAGAGGTGTCTGCCGTCTTGGTGACTGTTCCCTGGATGATTACAGCCCTCCCTCCCCACCGGGACCCTCCTTGGATGTCAGGGATTGGAGGCTACTGCTGGGCTGGGAAGTCAGGAGGCTCGGTCCTCACCCCTGCCACTTGCAGGTGGCTCCACAGCGGGGCCGCCTCTGCTGGCCCTCTCTAGGCTGCTGACGCCTGCTTTGAGTATCCAGCTGTGGTTCTTGGCCACTTGAATCAGACACTTTGGACGCTTGTTTAGAAAAGCATTTTCCAAGCTGGGCGTGGTGGCGCACACCTGCAATCTCAGCAACTCGGGAGGCTGAGGCAGGAGGATGGCAGGTCAAGGCCAGAGGCAGTCCGCTCAACTTAGCGAGACCCTGTCTCAAAGTGGGGAAAAGAGGGGCTGGGGATGCAGCTCAGTGGCAGAGCACTTGCAAAGTAAGTACAAGGCCTTGGGTTCAGCTCCCCGGCACCACAATCAATCAATCGATTGTTGTTAGATGCTGTCGAATAGTGTCTGACTCATAGCGACCCTCATAGAGTTTTCAATGGCTGACTGTTTCGAGATTGCCTCCGGAGTGGATTGCTACATCCTTCTCCCATTTTTCTGGTGCTGGGAATCGAACCCAGGACCTCAGAGGCTGCAGAGCATCCCTCTACCAACTGAGCTAAATCCCAGCCCCAATCAATCAATAATAAATAAAAGTAAAAATGCCCTTTTCTGGACCCCACTCCAGGACCACCGAGTCAGAACTGCTGGGGCTGGGAGGAGGAGCGCGCACTTTTGCAAGCATCCCAGGAGATTCTAGTGAACGCTGAGCCTTGCAAACCTCTGCCACAGCACTGATTCTGAGTTTCTGGTCTCTAGAGTCATGAGCTGGAAATCAGCTTGTCCACACAAGGTAGGTGCAGAGGCTGGAAAGTGGGTTATAAGAAGGGCACAAAGCTGTGGAGTACCAAACCCAGAAGAGCACTGTCTAAGTCCCATGATGCGTATTCTATGGCCCACTGTAGTGCTCGTGAGTGGGGCCACCTGGGTGGTGAGGTGGGCAGCCTACACAGTTGTATCCAGCAGTCCTTCCCAGACTCCCTGGCCCTTCTGGTGCTATTAGCACATGATACATCACTAATGTCTTGGGATTCACAGGCACACCACCCCAGCATCTGATCCCGTCTGATCTCAGAAGCTAAGCAGGGTTGTGCCTGGTTAGTCCTTGGGTGGGAGACTGCCTGGGAACACCGGGTGCTGTAGGCTTGGGAGACGGACCTGACAGCCCACCCCCAATACAATCGGCCACTGAAACCCTATGAATAGCAGAGAAGCACTGGCCTAGTGCTGGGCATACACAGTGCTGGGGAGTGTTTCATTCTGTCATACATAGAGTTGCTATGAATCGGACCTGACTCGACAGCACCTAACACCAACAGTGTCTTGTGGACAGCGCACAGCTTCAGTCAGGAGTCCATGTAGCTGTCCTCATGGTCCTTAACGTCTGCTGGAGCCAGGCTGTTTGCCAGGCCAAATGATGCCTCTGTGTCCTGGGCCAGCACAGGCCTAGCCCCTCTCTGCAACTGCCGCCTCAGTGGCCCTCGTGGCACCCCCTGCCACGGGGCAGGCCGGTCCTTACCTGCAAGCTGAATTTGCCTGCGCAGTCTCCTCTTAGAATCGGGAGGTGAAGTTCCTGAGGCTGTTGGGCCCGGCGAGGCTTCCCAGCACGTTCCTATCGAACCCTTGCTGCAAAGGGGAGACGGGAACCACATGAGACACCCTGGGTTAAGCAGCGTGGGGCCCCTGCCACTCAGAAACCGCCTCCCAGAGCATCCTCGGGCACCAGGGTGCTCTCCTCCTATGTCCATGTGCCGGGCTACAACTGGGCTGAGGCGATGTGTGATCAAACGAAGCCATGAATATCCATGAGTTGGTGAAATGTGTTTGGATTTCTACCAGCACAGTTGAGTTTTCTGATTGCCTTTGCTAAAATCGAAGTCAAGGGGAGGGGCTGGGTGTAGCTCAGTTGGTAGAGTGCTGCTCTGTGCTCTCTGAGGCCCTGGGTTCAATCCCCATTGCTGCAAAAATGGGAGAAGGACCCGGCAGCCTGCTACTGAAGCAATCCCAAAACAATCAGCCATGGAAAACCCTATGAACAGCAGAGAAGCCCTGACACAGTGCTGGGCATGGCAGTGTCGGGGAGGGTTTCGTTCTGTTGTACACAGGGCTGCTATGAGTTGTACCTGACTTGCCAGCACCTAACAACTCAAGGGATGAGATATACCAGGCATATATAAGTACACCATGCGTATATAAATATACCATGTGTACATTTAGCGCCTGCTTAACCACAGTGTGTGATACACCATGTATTTGCTTTTTGGGAAAAATATAGGTGGCTGGTGGCACTGGCGGTGAGAAGCTGCTGGGTTATCAGGCTGCATCCACTCCCCTGCTCTCCCACGTGCAGCCCCGCCAGCCCCTCAGCTCCTGCTGGGTGGAGACCGAGCCTCACTCCTGTTACTTCTTCTAGGAAAGACGGGTGCTCGGGCTATGTTTCAGAATGAGGACAGCATGATGCGAGAGCAGCAGTCACCTTGGGGGCCTTGAGAAGAGGACGCTGGGCAGCCCCGAGCTCCGAGAGCCAGGTGAGCCTGACCTTAGGAATGGGAAGGGAGATGACAAGGGGATCTAAAAGAGCAAGGGGTCCAAAAGCCCAGTCAACCGTGTTTGGGCCTGTCTTCCATGATGCCATCCCCCCACCCCCTGCAGATCTGCTTGCTGCCTTCTACGGAGCATGGCTAAATTTGGTGGAATGAAGCCAGGAGTGCGAAGTTCTGATCCTAGCTTGGTCTGCCCTGGATCCCTGAGTAGAGGCGGACTTCTCAGACCCTGGATCCCTGAGTATAGGTGGAATCCTCAGACCTTAGCTCCCTGAGTCGAAGTGAACTCCTCAGACCTTGACTCCTCGGACACCGGAACCCCGAGTCAAGTGGACTCCTCAGACCCAGACAGCCCCATGAGACGGACTCCTCAGACCCTGACTCCTTAGACCCTGGCTTTCTGAGTTCAAATGGACTCCTCAGACCCAGGCTCCCTGAGTTGTGGGGGACTCTTCAGACCCCGGTTGCCGGAGTCGAGGCAGACTCCTCAGACCCTGACTCCCTGAGTTGAGGTGGACTCCTCATACCCTAACTCCTCAGACCCTGGCTCCCTGAGTCCAGGCGGACTCCTCAGACCATGATTCCCGGAGTTGAGGCTGACTCCTCAGACCTTGGCTCCCTGAGTCGAGGTGGACTCCTCAGACCAGGGCTTCCTAAGTCGAGGCGGACTCGTAAGTCCCTGACTTCTCAGACCGTGGCTCCCTAAGTAGAGGTGGATTCCTTAGACACTGACTCCCTGAGATGAAGTCGACTCCTGAGACCCTGAGGAGTCTGCCTCGACTCAGGGAGTCAGCGTATGGAGTCCACTTCAACACAGGAGGTAGCGGTAGACTCTTCAGACCCTGGCTCCCTGAGTCAAGGTGGGCTCATGAGATCCTGAATCCTCAGACCCTGGCTACCTGAGTTCCAGGGGACTCCTCAGACCCAGACTCGCCGATGAGGTGGACTCCTCAGACCCTGGCTCCCTGAGGTGAAATGGACACCTCAACCCTGATTCCTCAGACCCTGACTCCCTGAGTCGAGGTGGACTCCTCATACCATACTCTGCAGACCTTGGCTCCCTGAGTCGAGGCAGACTACTCAGATCCTGGCTCCATAAGTAGAGGCGCATTACTCAGACACTGATTCCCTGAGTTGAAGTGGATTCCTGAGACCCTGACTCCTTAGACCCTGGCTCCCTCAGTCCAAGTGGACTCCTCAGACCCTGGCCCCCTGAATCAAGGCGGACTCCTCAGAGCCTGACACATTAGACCCTGGCTCTCTGAGTTCAAGTGGACTCCACAGAACCTGGCTCCCTGAGTCTAGTTGGACTTCTCAGATCCTGACTCCCTGAGTGGAGGCAGACTCCTCAGAGCCAGGCTCCCTGAGTCAAGGCGGACTCCTGACTCCTCAGAACAAGGCTCCCTGAGTTGAGGCAGACTCTTTGGACCCTGGTTCCCTGAGTATAGGTGGACTCCTCAGACCCTAGATCCCTGAGTCCAGAAGGCCTCCTCAGACCCGGGTCCCTGAGTTGAGGAGGACTCCTCAGACATTGACTCGTCAGACCCTGGCTCCCTGAGTTAAGGCAGACTCTTCAGACTTTGGCTCCCTGAGTCAAGCTGAACTCCTCAGACCCTGGCTCCCTGAGATGAGGGGTACTCTTCAGACGCCGGTTGCCGAGTCAAGGCAGACACCTCAGACCATGGCTCAATGAATACAGGTAGACTCCTCAGACCCAGACTCCCGGAGTAGAGGCAGACTCCTCAGACCTTGGCTCCCTGAGTCCAGGTGGACTCATCAGGCCCTGACTCCTTGAGTCTAGGTGGACTCATCAGACCCTGACTCCCTGAGTTGAAATGGACTCCTGAGACCCTTAGGTGTACGCCTCGACTCAGGGAGTCAGGGTCTGAGGAGGCCACTTCAACTCAGGGAGTGGAGGTGGACTCCACAGAAAAAGGCTACCTGACTTGAGGCAGACTCCTCAGACCCTGGCTCCCTGAGTTGAGGCGGACTCCTCATATCCTGACTCCTTAGACCCTGGCTCCTTGAATCAAAGTGTACTCCTCCGACCCTGGCACCCTGAGTCGAGGCGGACTCCTCAGACCCTGGCTCCCTGAATAGAGGTGGATTCCTCAGACACCGACTCCCTGAGTTGAAGTGGATTCCTGAGACCCTCACTCCTTAGACCCTGGCTCCCTGAAGTGAGGCGGACTCCTCATACCCTGACTCCTCCAACCCTGGCTCCTTGAGTCGAGGTGGACTCCTCAGACCATGGCTCCCTGAGTTGAGGCAGACTCCTCAGACCCTGGTTACCTGAGTCAAGGCCGACTCTTCAGACCCTGGCTCCCTAAGTTGAAGTAGACTCCTGAGACACTGAGGAGTCCACCTCGCCTCAGGGAGTCAAGGTATGAGGAGTCCACTTGATGTCAGGGAGTGGAGATGGACTCTTCAGTTCGTGACTCCCTGAGCTGAGGCGAACTCCTCAGACCCTGGATCCCTGAGTCGAGGCGAACTCCTCAGACCCTGGCTCCATGAGTCCAGGCAGACTCCTCAGGCCATGATGCCTTGAGTCTAGGTGGACTCTTCAGACCTGGCCTCCCTGAGTTGAAGTGGACACATGAGACCCTGAGGTGTCCGCGTCGACTCAGAGTCAGGGTCTGAGGAGGCCACTTCAACTCAGAGTAGAGGCATACTCCTCAGACGCTGGCTCCGTGAGTAGAAGGGAATCCTCAGAACCTGGATCCCTGAGTAGAGGTGGATTCCTCACACAATGACTCCCTGAGTTGAAGTGGATACTTGAGACCCTCACTCCTTAGACCCGAGCTCCCTGAATTGAGGTGAACTCCTCAGATGTTGACTCCTCAGATGCTGGCTCCCTGAGTCAAGGTGGACTCTTCAGACCCTGGATCCCCGAGTTGAAGTAGACTCCTGAGACACTGAGGAGTCCACATCAACTCAGGGAGTCAAGGACTGAGGAGTCCACTTGAACTCAGGGAGTGGAAGTGGACTCCTCAGACCCTGGCTCCCTGAGTGAGATGAGGCAGACTGCTCAGACGCTGGCTCCCTGATTTGAGACAGACTACTCAGACCCTGGCTCCCTGAGTGAGTCCAAGCAGTCTGCTCAGACACTGACACTGGGTCCAGGTGGACTCCTCAGGCCTTGGCTCCCTTAGTCTAGGCGGACTCCTCATTTCTCTCATCCCTGAGGTCAAGTAGACTAATGAGGCCCTGAGGAGAACGCCTCGACTAAGGGAGTCAGGGACTGAGGAGGCCACTTCAACTAAGGGAATGGAGGTGGACTACTCAGACCCTGGCTCGCGGAGTCCAGGCGGACTCCTCAGACCCAGAATCCCGAGATGAGGTGGATTCCTCATACCCTGGCTCCCTGAGTTGAGGTAGACTCCTCAGACGCTGACTCCCTCAGTCGAGGTGGACTCCTCAGACGCTGACGTCATAGACCGTGGCTCCCTCAATCCAGGTGGAATCCTCAGACCCTGACTCCTTGAGTCCAGGTGGAATTCTCAGGCCCTGGCTCCCATAGTCTGGGTGGACACCTCAGTCCTGGCATCCCTGAGGTGAAGTGGATGACTGAGACCCTGAGGAGTCCACCTCAATTCAGGGAGTTAGGGTCTGAGGAGGCCACTTCAACTCAGGGAGCAGAGGCATACTCCTCACAACCTGGCCCCCTGAGTTGAGGTGGACTCCTTGGACCCTGGCTCCCTGAATATAGGCGGACTCCTCAGATCCGGACTCCTCAGACAATGGCTCCCTGAGTAGAGGCGGAATCCTCAGACACTGACTCCCTGAGTTGAAGTGGATTGCTGAGACCCTGACTAATTAGACCCTAGCTCCCTGAATTGAGGTGGACTACTCAGACGTGGACTCCTCAGACGCAGGCTCGCTGAGGTGAAGTAAACTCGAGAGACAAAGAGGAGTCCACGTCAACTCAAGGAGACAAGGTCTGAGGAGTCCAGTTGAACTAAGGGAGTGTAGGAGGACTCCAAAGACCCTGACCCACTGAGTTGAGGTGGACTCCTCAGACTCTGACTCCCTGAGTTGAGGTAGACACTTCAGACCCTGAATCCCTGAGGTAGGGGGACTCCTCAGAACCTGACGCACTGACATGAGGTGCACTCCTCAGACCCTGACTCCCTGACTTCAGGTGGACACCACAGACTACCTCAGACACTGAGGAGTCCACCTAGAGTCAGGGAGTGAAGGTCTGACGAGTCCACTTGAACTCAGGGAGTTGAGGTGGTCTCCTCAGACCCTGGCTCCCTGAGTTGAGGTGGACTCCTCAGACCCTGACTCCCTGAGTGAGATGGGCGCCTCAGACCCTGACTCCCTGAGTTGAGGTGGATGCCTCAGACCCTGACTCCCTGAGTTGAGGTGGATGCCTCAGACACGGACCCCCTGAGTTGAGGTGGACTACACAGACCCTGACTCCCTGAGTTGAGGTAGAGCCTCAGTCCCTGACTCCCTGAGTTGAGGTGGACTACACAGACCCTGATTCCCTGAGTTGAGGTAGACGCCTCAGTCCCTGACTCCCTGAGTTGAGGTGGACTACTCAGACACTGACTCCCTGAGTTGAGGAGGACAACTCAGACTCTGACTCCCTGAGTTCAGGTGGACGCCTCAGACTCTGACTCCCTGAGTTCAGGTGGACGCCTCAGACACTGACTCCCTGAGTTCAGGTGGACGCCTTAGATGCTGACTCCCTAGGTTGAGGTGGACAACTCAGACCCTGACTCCCTGAGTTCAGGTGGATGCCTCAGACCCTGAATCCCTGACTTGAGATGCACTCCTCAGACTACCTCAGACACTGAGGTGTCCACCTAGAGTCAGGGAGTCAAGGTCTGAGGAGTCCACTTGAACTCAGGGTGTTGAGGTGGACTGCTCAGACCCTGGCTCCCTGAGTTGAGGTGGACTCCTCAAACCCTGACTCCCTGAGTTGAGGTGGACTCCTCAGACCCTGACTAACTGAGTTGAGGTAGACTCCTCAGAACCTGACTCCCTGATTTCAGGTGGACTGCTCAGACCCTGACTCCCTGAGTTAAGGTGGACGCCTCAGAACCTGACTCCCTGAGTTGAGGTGCACTACTCAGACCCTGACTCTGAGTTGAGGTGGACTCCTCAGACCCTGTCTCCCTGACTTGAGGTGTACTCCTCAGACTATCTCAGAATCTGAGGAGTCCACCTAGAGTCAGGGAGTCAAGGTCTGAGCAGTCCACTTGAACTCAGGGAATTGAGGTGGTCTCCTCAGACCCTGGCTCCCTGAGTTGAGGTGTACTCCTCAGTCCCGGACTCCCTGAGTTGAGGTGGACGCCTCAGACCCTGCCTCCATGAGTTGAGGTGGACGCTTCAGACCCTGCCTCCATGAGTTGAGGTGGACTCCGCAGACCCTGACTCCCTGACTCCCTGAGTTGAGGTGGACTTCTCAGACCCTGACTCCCTGAGTTGAGGTGGACTCCTCAGAACCTGACTCCCTGATTTCAGATGGACTCCTCAGACCCTGACTCCCTGAGTTCAGGTGGACTCCTCAGATCCTGACTCCCTGAGTTGAAGTGGATTCCTCAGACCCTGACTCCCTGAGTTGAGGAGGACTACTCAGAACTTGGCTCCCTGAGTTGAGGTGGACGACTCAGAACCTGACTCCCTGAGTTGAGGTGGACTTTTCAGATCCTGACACCCTGAGTCCAGGGAGACCTCTCAGACCCTGAATCCTTTGACCCTGGCTCCCTCAGTCCAGGTGAAATCCTAAGACCCTGACTTCTTGATTCTAGGTTGACTCTTCAGACCCTGCCTCCCTGAAGTGAGGTGGACTCCTCAGACTACCTCAGACACTGAGGAGTCCACCTAGAGTCAGGGAGTCAAGGTTGAGGAGTCCACTTGAACTCAGGGAGTTGACGTGGACTCCTCAGACCCTGACTCCCTGATTTCAGGTGGACTCTTCAGACCCTGACACCCTGAGTTGAGGTGGACTCCTCAGACCCTGACTCCTTAGACCCTGGCTCCCTCAGTCCAGGTGAAATCCTCAGGCCTTGCCTCCCTGGGTTGAGGTGGACTCTTCAGACCCTGTCTCCCTGAGTTGAAGTGGATTACTGAGACCATGAAGAGTCTACCTAGAGTCAGGGAGTCAAGGTCTGAGGCATCCACTTGAACTCAGGGATTTGAGGTAGACACCTCAGACCCTGACTCCCTGAGTCCGAGTGGACTCCTCAGACCCTGACTCCCTGAGTTCAGGTGGACGCCTCAAAACCTGACTCCCTGAGTTGAGGTGGACGCCTCAGACCCTGATCCGTGACATGAGGTACACTCCTCAGACTAACTCAGACACTGAGGAGTCCACCTAGAGTCAGGGAGTCAAGTTCTGAGGAGTCCACCTGAACTCAGGGAGTTGAGGTGGTCTCCTCAGACCCTGGCTCCCTGAGTTGAGGTGGACGCCTCAGACCTGACTCCCTGAGATGAGGTGCACGCCTCAGACCCTAACTCCCTGACTTGAGGTGCACTCCTCATACTACCTCAGACACTGGTGTCCACCTAGAGTCAGTGAGTGAAGGTATGAGGAGTCCACTTGAACTCAGGGTATTGAGGTGGACTGCTCAGACCCTGGCTCCCTGAGTTGAGGTAGACTACTCAGACCCTGACTAACTGAGTTGAGGTGGACTCCTCAGAACCTGACTCCCTGATTTCAGATGGACTCCTCAGACCCTGACTCCCAGAGTTGAGGTGGACGCCTCAGAACCTGACTCCCTGAGTTGAGGTGGACTACTCAGACCCTGACTAACTGAGTTGACGTGGACTCCTCAGAACCTGACTCCCTGATGTCAGATGGACTCCTCAGACCCTGTCTCCCTGACTTGAGGTGCACTCCTCAGACCCTGACTCCCTGACTTGGGGTGGACGCCTCAGAACCTCACTCCCTGAGTTCAGGTGGACGCTTCAGACCTGACTCCCTGCGTTGAGGTGGACGCCTCAGACCCTGACTCCCTGAGTTCAGGTGGACTACTCAGACCCTGACTCCATCAGTTCAAGTGGACCACTCAGACCCTGACTACGTAGGTTGTGGTGGACAACTCAGACCGTGACTCCCTGAGTTGAGTTGGATGCCTCAGACACTGACTCCCTGAGTTGAGGTAGACGCCTCAGACCCTGATTCCCTGAGTTGAGGTGGACTACACAGACCCTGACTCCCTGGGTTGAGGAGGACTACTCAGAGTCTGACTCCCTGAGTTTAGGTGGACGCCTCAGACCCTGACTCCCTGAGTTCAGGTGGACGCCTCAGATCCTGACTCCCTGAGTTCAGGTGGACTTTTCAGACCCTGACACCCTGAGTCCAGGGAGACCTCTCAGACCCTGACTCCTTTGACACTGGCTCCCTCAGTCCAGGTGAAATGCTAAGACCCTGAATCCTGGATTCTAGGTTGACTCTTCAGACCCTGCCTCCCTGAGTTAAGGTGCACTCCTCAGACTACCTCAGACACAGAGGAGTCCACATAGAGTCAGGAAGTCAAGGTCTGAGGAGTCCACTTGAACTCGGAGTTGACGTGGACTCCTCAGACCCTGACTCCCTGATTTCAGGTGGACTCCTCAGACCGTGACACCCTAAGTTGAGGTGGACTCCTCAGACCCTGACTCCTTAGACCCTGGCTCCCTCAGTCCAGGTGAAATCCTCAGGCCCTGACTCCCTGAGTTGAGGTGGACTCTTCAGATCTGTCTCCCTGAGTTGAGGTGGACGCCTCAGACCCTGACTCCCTGAGTTGAGGTGGATGCCTCAGACCCTGACTCCCTGAGTTGAGGTGGACTGTTCAGAACCTGACTCCCTGAGTTGAGGACGAAAACTCAGAATCTGACTCCCTGAG
>VMDO01042300.1:0-10631 GCA_007922755.1 Pedetes capensis | reverse complement strand
TTTATACTGGGGCTTGGACCCAGGGCCTCACACTTGCATGCTCTGCAAGTACTGGACCACTGAGCTGCACCCCCAGCCCATTTTTACTTTTTATTTTTGATATAGGGTCTCTCTAAGTTATACAGACTGCCTCTGATCTCGAACTTGCGATCCTCCTGCCTCCACCTCCCCAGACACTGGGATTACAGGTGTGAGCCATTGCACCCAGCTATATTTTATGCATTTCTTAACATCATGTGCCATGTGATTGTAATTTCCATCAATACACTCTATTACAGAAGCAATACCTTCTATATATGGCTTTATACTGTTAACTATTGTTTTAGACTCATGATTAGAGTCAGTAGATGAATCTTGGGTCCTGTTTTGTACAACCATATTATTGGCTTGATTAGGATGTCTAATTGGTTTATTATTATCTATTGATTTAGGACTGTCACCATCTGTGGTTATCAGCATATCATAATTAAAGTCTAGGGTTAGATACCACTCACAATTTGTATCTGTAAACTTAAGATGTGTTATTAAGACATTTTATTTCAATATTATGTTAATATCATAAGAATCAAATTGTTCAGTACATTGTGGACAATTAATCTTATGATTGGGGATTTTTGTTTTTATATATATTTGTGTACGCAATTTATACAGGTTCTATGATAGCATGGTAATACATTAGGAAATGTATTTTTGGGAAGTAACAAGGGGCATAAGGGGCATCTTATGCTGGATTTGTTAACAGACACCAATTTATTGCCATTAGAAATCTCACTTATGTATTTTTTTGAACTTGAATTATCAATATTTATAATTTTGTTTATCTCATTATTGATTTTATTATCCTATTTAATACTAAGTTAATATTTTGGAAATTAAATTTACCAGTATATTTCATGCATTGAATACCTATTGTACCTTGAGAGGTTTTTCTTTTAGGTATGGTTGCAAACAACCCACATAAAACTTGTGGTGACAGGCCATTACATCTATTATTCTGTCATTAGAATGTTGTAAAAGGCACCAAGTGGTTTTTTAACAGGAGTTTACCCATTGTTAGAACATACAACTTTGACATTTATCATGTCGTCCATCTCACCATTGAGCTCCTTTGACTTACATTTGACCTTTTCTGTTTTATATTTATTATCATTAAAATGATCATTCTCAATAATGTCATCCTTTAAACAATTAGTCAATTGATCCTTTTGATTTATTTGCACAAAACAGATTTTAACTAAATGATGTTTTTTCTTTAACATAAATGGTGTGTCACATCCTGTTGTTTTTGATTTTTTGTTACCCCCAATCCTAAATTTTTCAAACCATTATTGGAGCCTTTATTATTTGTTGAGGCATCAGTTTGGAGTTTTATTCCTGCCTCCATAGCCACAGTCCAGTGCACCTGGAGCTGGTCCCTGTCTCTCTGGGGCTTTTTCTTTTTTTATCTTTGTCCTTATCTGTGTTCTCTGGAGGTTTCTGTTCTACCTCCCTCTGTGGCCTTTCTCTTCCCTCATCTTTACCCTTATTCTGGTCCTCTAGAGGTCTCTGTTCTGTGTCTCTGGGCTCAGCTTCTATTTTGTGTGTGTGTGTGTGTGTGTGGCCTTTCCTCATCCTTCCTTTGCTGCTGGTTGGCTTTCTGTGACCCAAAGGATGGAACATACAACCACTCCTCGCTTAACATTGGCCAGATCTTATTGACCATTCTTAAAGTCCACAAATGCTTCGTTTTGCCTCTGAGCAACACTAAACTTGGCATCAGCCCTTCTTTCAGTAGCCTATCCCATGCTTTCTGGGCACATATCCTTACTTGGTCAAATGACCGTTCTAGCCCCATTGCTTGCCTTGTAACCTCTGAGTATATAGTCCTTCTCCTAAAAAGTGGTCTGCTCCAATATCTACCCCAGCCTGGGTGTTTCTCTCAGCTTGCTGCTTATATTAGTCCCAGTACAGGGCTTCCCACTGGATAAAAGTGCGCCCCAGAAGGACTGTTCTTCTTAGGTCCCTCCAATCCTGTGGGGTGGTTACTCTAATGGCTAGACTGTTAAGGAGTGTTTTCATCCATGGGGAGTGTGGTCCATCCTCCCTAATAGCTGCCCTTAGGTCCTTCAAGTCCTTGAACTCATATGGGTAACATATTTGTGGGCACTCCTGTGTTGGCCTTACATTGACTGGGTACACCTGTGGTCCATAACTGCCTATGCCTATAGGCTGTCCTGTCCAAGGTCCTGTGCTCACCAGGGCAAATTGACCTAGGCTCGGGTAGAGCCTGCCCCTTGAGTGCACTTCCTGGGGGTGTGCTTCCACTGGAAGCTCCTCCCTTGTCATTTCTGATGTCAGGGGAAGCTCCCCACTTTTGGGTCTGGCTTCCATTCTAGGCTCCTCCCCTTGAGGTCTGACTTCATCTGGAAGTCCCTCCTTTCAGGGTCCAGCTCTAGATGGAAGCCCCTCCCTTCTCAGGTGTCCTGCTTCCCTCATTTGCATAATAACTTCCTTCAGCTTTTGAAGTACCTCCGTTGTATCCCGTGTCATGTTGGCTTGTGCAATGTGTCTCTTATTGGTGCTTTCCTGCCATTTTTCATGGCTCCATCTAAGTCCTGAGAGCCCTTTAAATAATGGTGGTGACACATTACTATTTCCTCTGCACAGAGCTGCTCTGGCTACTTCAATAACCTCTTCCTATATCTTCATTTTCTCTAAATCCTCTGCTGCTAGCCACCATGCGAACACCAGTGCCTCTTTCCAGAACTTTCATGCTTCCTTTTTGTTCACCTTCTGCCCACCTTGTTTTAATTGGGCTTTTATGCTATTGCATTGCTCCCCCCAAAATTTACTTTTGCTGCTTCCCATGGCTACCACTTCTCTTTAACTTATGCGAAGTACACTACGTTTCTTGGTTTGTCCTATTTTTTCTTGTTTCCTTCCTGAAGACAGGAGGTTTTTTATGTGCACCTTATGTTTCTGTCTCAGTTTGGCCTTCTTTGGGTTCCCTAAATGTCCTGAGCCCTTTGGCTCCCACTCAGACCTTTTTATGGGTCCTTTTTTCTCACAGAAGCCCTTTGCCTGCTCCATTCCTCGGCAAGCCCTTTTCCTGCCTTTGCTCAGAGCCCTTTGCTCCTTTTCCTTGCAGCAGGCTCCTTTCTTGCCCTTCCTCGGTGCCCTTAGGCCCCTTCACAGACTTTTTTCTGGCCCTTTCTTACAGAAGCTCTTGGCCTCCTTTCTATGATAGGCTTTGGCCTTGCCAAGCCACTTTTCACCTTTCTATATCTTCTCCCATTGCTGGCAGGTTCCGTTCTTTATAATCTCCCATGCCTCTCTCCGGTGGTCTTTCCTAAGTGTACACTTCCCCTACGGGCCTGTGCAGACTGGTCCCCAGATTGAGGGTCCCTACCTAGGGCTGCTTACACCTATTCCTGACCACATGCTCTCCCAAAATGGCATGTACTTCTATTGCTGCAGATGGACTGCTGGCCTTCCGTCCATTGCTCCTGGTCCCTGCTCATCATCCTCATGGCCTCTGGTCTGGCTTCCTGTTTGCCTCTCTCTGAAGCACAGCTGCTTCTGCTCCTCCTCCAAGCACCTTTCTCAGGAGAGGGCTTTTCACTTTTCCTTCCTATTTGCCATTCAGGAAGAGGATTTCTCCTTTTCTTGAATCCCCTCTCAGGATGAGGGTCTTTATTCACAACCTGTGTGGGTCCCCCTCCTCTATGTGGGGGTCCCTGTTTGGGCACCACCTCTATGTGGGGCACGCACTTCCCGTTCTGGCCTGGATGTTCAGATGGGTGGTGCCACTGTGCACACGGATACTAAATACAATTCTCTCAGGACCCTCGGGTGAGGGGCATGGGCTTCTGCAGCCCTAGGGTACTCTGGCAGAAACAGGAAAAAGGAAAAGCCTCAGGCACTTTTGCCTTGCAGGGACAAACACAGTTCTTTATTTCTCTGCCCTTATCAGGGTGGGGAGAAACCCAAAGTGTACAGCTTTAAGAGCTAGCAGCTCTTATAGTGCCTCAAGGGCAGATGCTTCCATGTTAGTGGTCTCAGTGGTCACGAGGAGAGAGTTCTTGCATCATTGGTGGTCCACAACAGAGAGAGAGTTGTTTGCTTGCCAATGGTTTGGGCGAGAGAGAGAGAGAGAGAGAGAGAGAGAGAGAGAGAGAGAGAGAGAGAGATCTTGCTTCATCGGTGGTCCTAGTGAAAGAGAGCTGTTTCCTTGCCAATGGTCCAGGCACGAGAGAGAGACCTTTCCTTGGTGTTCCAGGTGAGAGAGATTGAGCTGCTACAGTGCAACTCCTTACACAGTTCACCTATGGAATGGCCTGAGCCAATCAGCTTTGAGTCCAGTTGTTCAGTCAGGTCTGGGGGATTTGTGAAGGGTTTTGTACAAACATCCAATCAAGTTGCTTTCATTTTCCCTAGATTTCTAATTTACAAACTAGATCTTTAAAAGCTGTTCCCCCAGTTTTGGGGTTTTTGCCAATTTCTTCCAAATTTCCCCCTACAAAAGGATTCAAAGCTGATTGGCTAAGACCTTCAGGGCAAGCTATATAAGAAGCTGCACTGCAGCAGCTCACTCTCTCTGCTGTGGACCAATGACTAGACAAGAACTCTCTCTCCATCTGACCACCAAAGAAGCAAGAACTCTCTCTCTTTCTCTCCCAGACCATTGGCAAGGAAAGGACCCTCTCTCTATTTGACCAGCAACACGGAAGCATCTCTCTTCATGACCACTGAGACCAGGACAACTAGACAGTGCTCTCAAGGAATGACTGACTACCTGCAAGCTGAGGAAAGCCTCTTGGACCCAGCACCAAGAGGCAAAGCTGAGGACAGTCTCCAGTCCCAGTGCCAGAGGCAAAAGAGCCATTGCTGCCCTCAAGTCAGCATAGAGCTGTAGTACTTGTTATAGCTGTATACTGATTTGGGTTTCTCTCTGCCCTTATCAGGGCTGAGAGAAAATAAAGAGTTGTGTTTGTCCCCACCAGGCAAAAATGCCCAAGGCTTTTCCTCTCTTCCTCTCATGGCATTCCCGGGGGCCACAGAAGTCCAAACCCCTCACCCGAGGGTCCCAAGTGACTTGTGTTTAGTTATCCGTGTGCATGGTGGTTCCACCTGTCCAAACATCTAGGCCAGACCAGGAAGTGTGCGCCCCACAGTTGAGTATAGTGACAGTCACAGGAAATGGTATGAGTGACAAAATTTCTCAGAAATAAACACGTACATACACATATCTACAATGTGGGCAAGTAAAAGTGGTGAAATCTAAATGGGTTGTGTGAATATCAATGTCCTAATGGGAAACTGCTATATCAATGCAAGATATACACATTGGGGGAAAATGAGTGAAAAGTATAAGAAGGTATCTATTATTTTCAACTGCCAAATAATCTACAACTATCTCAAAAGTACTGAAATGAAAGCAACTTTGGGATAAGCATTTATGGTGTAAAAATCATAATATAAATACAAACGCAATACGGATGTATGCAGTAATATTAATGATTCTAAAAATCCCTATGTTAAGAGTCCAGAGCTGCACTCTGGTCATCCAAGCAACTCTGGAGACAAAGGCAGGAGGATTGCAAGTTCAGACCTGAGGAGGGACGTTGTTTCAAAATTAAAAAATGAAACATAAAAGGGATTGGAGTGCAGCTTTGTGGTAGGGCATTTGCAAATTATAAATATAATCCTGCATTCAGTCCCTTAGGACCACACACAAAATAAAAGCTGAGTGAAAGAAGCCAGATAAAAATAAGTTCATACCTCTAACCCATTTATATAAAACTATAGAAAATATAAACCAATTTGTGAAGACAGAAAGCAGATCAGTCATGATTGGGAAGTTAAAAGATCAGCCATGGCTGGGAATTTAGAAGAAGGAATACAAAATGGTAGAAGGAAACTGTTGGAATGATGAGCAATGCTCTTCTTTTAATTGTGGTGATACTTTCACAGGTGTAAATATGTCAAACATACCCAGGCAGTATACATTAAGTATTAGTTTAAATGCTAATAATTAGATGTCCATTATATCTAAATAAAATATGTTACAAAAGAAAAACAAAATATGTCAGATGCCCAGAGAAAAGTATCAAGATTAAAAATGTCCCACCATTGGCATTATTAATATATTTAACACAAGGTGGGGAATATTTTTAATGGCATCCCCTGATAGAGCATATTCTCAGTAATAATCATGAAAGTAAACAATAAATAACAATGGCTAAGGATGCAACCTTGTATAAATTCCCTTTGTTGAGCATTTATATATAGAAGAGCATAAAAAGGTAAGAATTTATGAAAATAAAAAGTCTGTATTAGATAGAGTTTAGTAAATTAATAGATTAACCTGTTGATAGAACATTTAATTTTCTTGAAGCTCCTGTTGTTTTAAAATAAACACAGAATAATTAAGGAAAAATAAGTTCTATGTTTAAATATATATTTTATATTCAGGAGGGGATTTTTGTTTAAATCAAGTAAAATTTTAAACTCCTCAAACACATGCACATCTTGCCATTTGTGATCTCTTTCACTGTTTTAAGCATACAGGTTATTATCGAAAGATTTGGTAAAAGTTAAAGATATTATTAAATAAAAAAACATACTGCCATTAATCCTTTCTCAATGTATTCCTACAGGCTTTGAACACACTTATCCCATCATTCTTACAACATTCAGAAGCAGTTCTGGACGTTCTCTTTGGTGAGTGTCTTTAGTTGCACTGTCATGTCTGATTTAAGTACTGAATCCAATAAAAATGTTTACCTTTCCTGATCACATTGTCTTTAGGGGAGAGCCAGAAGTTGCATGATGCTAGAACTGGTGAATAATGTGTGTAAGAACTCAATATAATGTTTTTATTTGACAGAAATTGCCTTACCAGAGTGATGTGGAACACAGCATTATGAAGATAGAGGATAGACCCTTTTGCCCATTTCTCAGGTCGTTTTATATATACATCATTTCTTAATTGCTTTAAAAAGCCTTTATAATATCCACAGCTCATTGTAGTGTTCCTGGGTACAAATTCAGCTCACACAATTCCTTCAAGGTAAAAAAATACAATTAAATTCACCTCAATGTTGAATCCCCACATGTCTGTCAGCTTGTACTGTGGTGGCTTGAGTGTTACTATGATAATGAAAGCTATGCCACTGGTATTTCAGATACCAACAGGGCCACCCATAGTGCACAGGTTTCAATTTAGCTTCCCGACTAATACAGACTGGGGAGAAGGACCTGAAGTCCCACTATTGAAACAATTAGCCATTGAAAACACTATAAATAGCAGAGAAGTTGTTTTGGGGAGCCATCTAGTTGGGTCTTACTCATAGAAATGCTCATAAGTTTTTCAATGACTGATTATTTTGATATAAGTTTAGAAGTGAATTGCAATGCCCTTGTCTTATATTTTTGGTGCTACAGATAGAACCCAGGGGTTCAGAGATTGCACTGTGTCACTGTATTAACTAACCTAAACCTCATCCCTCAATATCAAACAAGAGCTGTCAAATATAGTGCTCAAAAATGAGCCCCCCAGGCTAGAAGGCATTCAAGAAAAGACTGGAGAAGAGCTGCTTCAAAAAACTAGAGTGGACCTTAATGATGGGAATGGCATAAAACCCCTGGCACATCCTTTGCTGTGCATGGTATGGCATGACTCAAAATGAGAAGAAGCATAGTGACTGTCACAATGTTCTCAAGCATAAAGAGATCATGTGCACACCAAAGTGTTGAGTAGTGTTTCATTCTGTTGTGTACAGGGTCACTATGAGTCAGATTTGACTCAAGAGCACCTAACAATAGCAATGTTGGATCTTACTTTACATGCCTTTTTTTTTTCGTGAGGACACCTGAGTAGTTTCCATTGAGAATTCTGGACCTTGGTCTGAGGATCATAACTACAGGTAAAACTTGTCACACACTGTTATTAGAGTTAGACATGCCACTTTCTGTATTTAAGATCCTTGACTTTCCCTTAGATGGCACTCAGCATCAGCAGTCACCACATCATTTGATCACATTTCAAAAGTATATATAATTTGTCACATGAAATTGAAAAAATGAGGCTATGTAAGAAGTTAAAAGCACTCATTTCTTTTCTATTTTTATATAATCACTATTAATTTAGAAAATATTATTTGTTGGATGGATTGTATACTGAAACATTGGATTATTCCAGCAGTAACAGATCCTAATGAACTTTAGAAAGGATCAATAGTAACTGCTTTAGATCATATCTAAGGCTAATATAAGAGAAAATTCTCTGTATTAATTATCTTGTATAATATAATTATTAAGGGACAGATGCTACAAATGTACTAGTTTGGAACTTACAAATACTTAAAACTTACCACAGAAACCTTTTAGAAATTGTTGTTCTTAGGTGCCATCTAGTCAGTGTCCAACTCATAGCAACCCTATGTACAATAGGTGAAACACAATTGTTAGTGATTTTCTGCTATTCATAGGGTTTCCAATGGCTGATTTTCTTTGGAGTGGGTTACTGGGTCCTTCTCCCAAGCCTAAAGCACTTAGCATTCTCAGGTGGGCTCCCATCCATGTACTAACCACACCCAACCCTGAGTAGCCCCAAGATCTGAAGGGATAAAATAACACAGAGGTAAGGCTGCAAGATTTTAGACATTAGATTCCCAAAAGCCTTTCAGATGGGAAAGAGAATTGTTCCAAGAAGACAGTCAAGAGAGTACATACTTTATGACTCCATTCTTTCAAGTCTGTAGAAAATGCAATTAATTGATTGTGGCAAGGCAATCAGTTGTTATCTATGGATGGGTGCAGGAAGGGTCAGAAGGAAGGAAGTCCCAAAGAGGATGGTATGGTTGAATGTGATTTGTTACTAGAAAATCTCTTAAGGTTTACTCCCTATATCATGGTGTTGATTATGGTATGACCTTTAAAAGGCAGGGATTAGTAGGCAATGACTGGATAATAATTGCACATGTTGTTGTTGTTAGGTGTCGTCGAGTCGGTATCTGACTCATAGCGACTTTCATAGGGTTTTCAATGGCTGACTGTTTCAGGATTGCCTTGCGAGTGGATTGCCAGGCCCTTCTCCCATTTTTGTGGTGCTGGGAATTGAACTCGGGACCTCAGAGACTGCAGTGCAGTGCTCTACCAACTGAGCTAAATCCCAGCCCCCTCATAGGGTTTTCAGTATCTCACTGTTTTAGGATTGCCTTGGGAGTGGATTGCCAGGTCCTTCTCCCATTTTTGCAGTGCTGGGAATTGAACTCAGGTCCTCAGAGACTGCAGTGCAGCGCTCTACCAACTGAGCTAAATCCCAGCCCACAATTGCACATATAAAGGAATTAATGCTTGTCTCTTTCGGACACTCAGGAGTGAAATAGTTTCCATGATAGTAGAGTTGTTATAAAAGAGCAGTCTTGACTCCTACCAACTCTTTTGCATCTTGTCTTGCTATGTGAAATCTCTCATGGTCCTACCATGTGGTGGCATCGTAATTTTACCATGCAGTAAAAGGCCCTTACCAGAGAATGGCTCTTAGTCCCACAAACTGTGAACAAAATCAACCTATTTGTATATAAAGTACTCAGTCTCAGGTATTTTGCCATAACAAGACAAAAAAGACTAAAGAGTGAAGAAACATTGGGGAGTTATTGATATTTTCACTATTGTATTTGTGGAGATATATACATGTGGCAAATGCACCAAAGTTTACACTTTTAAAGCATGTACACTTTATCGAATTTTGTCTTACTTACATAATGCTATTTGAAAAGAATAGTTCCCTTAGGAATTAAAACAACTTTGGAAAAAATAGATTAAAGATATTTTGGAAAACAGTTATTGTTGTTGTTGTTAGGTGCCATCGAGTCAGTATCCGACTCATAGCGACCCTCATAGGGTTTTCAATGGCTGACGGTTTCGGGATTGCCTTGGGAGTGGATTTCCAGGTCCTTCTCCCACTTTTGCGGTACTGGGAATTGAACTCAGGACCTCAGAGACTGCAGTGCAGCGCTCTACCAACTGAGCCAAATCCCAGCCCCGGAAAACAGTTATATTATTTAAAATTCTCTGTAAACGACATACTCCTTTAGGGTGAGTACAGGAGATAGACCACTCCCACTACCCTACCTCATGTTGCCTTTTTAACTTGCAATCACCATTGTGTGTGATGGGGTACTACAGCCAGCTTGTAATAGGGTGCGTTTTTGCTATTCTGCAGTTCTGTAGTTGTTAACATCATAATGTAGACACTAACAAACACCATTTTGAGGTAGTTGTCCTATGTGATTTGGGGGCACAACATTGCCTCCCACATGCCACACCTCATCCAGGTCCTGGCAACACCCATCCTGAAGCCATGTCTTCCACCCAACAAAACACACATAGGTAGAACCCGGAAGCCATTTTCCTGCTTGCCTCCGGTAAGGTGTAAAGAGGAGGTTGTCTTCATATCTTCAGTGCTCACCTTGAGCTCAGTACTTAGCCTCCAAGGTCTGTTCAACAGGGAATCAGCTTATCTGGCCCTCAACTCTGCAGGAAATAACATTGCTCCCATCCTCCCTCCCTCCCCATATACCCTTGCACTGCCCTTTCCTCCACCCCTCCCCATCAGAGACTCACAAGGACACACATTTTGCCAG
>VMDO01042299.1:0-10631 GCA_007922755.1 Pedetes capensis | reverse complement strand
AACCAACAGATCTGTCCTAGAAGAGGTACAACCAGAGTGCTCCTTGGAAGCAAAAATGGCCAAACTGTGTCTTACATATTTCGGACATGTAGTCAGGAGAGAACAATCCCTGGAGAAGGACATCATGTTTGGAAGAGTGGCAGGTCAACGCAAAAGAGGAAAACCCTCCACCAGATGGATTGACACAGTGTCTGCAACAGTGGGCTTGAACATAGATAAGATTGTTTGCCTGGCACAGAATCGGCAAGTGTTTCGATCTGCTGTACATAGGGTCGCTAGGAGTCGGACTCGACTCGACGGCACCTAACAACAACAACAAATTGATTATGTATTGATTATAACTCTCACTTTCTTCTTCTTTCCTTCTCTTCCTTAGTTTAAATGGTTCTATAAAATATGTAAGTTAAGGAATGCGTAAACAATAGTGATTTAACAATTGCATAATGGATAGAGCAAAAGACTTAGTACTCTGTATCCCACCATTTATTAATAAAAATGTCTCAAAAATCATAATATTGACAGGCAATTGATCAATGCAATATAATATTTTAAAGACATACAAAATTCTATCTTAAGTAAGTTTTATTTAAATAAGTGTAGTAATATGGTATTATAGAATATAGCATGGACTAATGCACAGCAACCTCAGGATAGTATTTAGTCCTAAGCAATGTGAGAGACAAAGGGAAGGGAATGTAACTACAGAAGCTCAAAGAAGGTTTTTAGTAGACCTATGATAGTGTATTTTCCTGAAACACTTTAAAAGCAAATTTGATAAAATACTACACATTTTTAAGATTGGTGAATAAACCCATGGTACTAGCTATATAACCCTACATAATTTTCTTTAATGTCCAGGTATTTTATCATAAAAATGTTTAAAATGGTCATTTAAGAAGTACAGTGAATAGGTGCAATATTTTATAGTGAAAAGACAGTGACTTGGGATCTGACATGTGTGTCCTTGAGAATTTTTTCTACCTCTCTGAACATGTCTTCTTTTATAAAATGTCAGCTAATAACATTTTCCTGCTTGTGTAGCTATGAAGATTAAATGCATTGGCATAAGAGCAAGTGTCTGATATTTAATAAGTGTACAATAAATAATAAAGGTCTTATTATTAAAA
The DNA here is from genome assembly GCA_007922755.1 of Pedetes capensis. Taxonomy (NCBI): domain Eukaryota; kingdom Metazoa; phylum Chordata; class Mammalia; order Rodentia; family Pedetidae; genus Pedetes; species Pedetes capensis. The sequence goes on along the minus strand of VMDO01042299.1, from coordinate 9,504 downwards.
CTATTCTTTTAAATTTCTTACTTGGAAAAGTTAAGTTAAACTTATCAATGTCCTTTTGGTAGAAATTGGGTTATGGGAAAACTAGAGCAGACATTGATGTGTACAACTGAGGAGTTGGGAGGAAAGAAGCCAAGGGGAGAAGCTAATGAAGAATAATTGGAATATAGAAAAGTGGGCTCTTTTTTAAGGGAGTGCACTGGAAAGATGTGAGTTTATATTTAGAGCTTCGTTTGCATACTTAATCATTCAGCCACCATCTTCAGAATCCAAATGCAATGCATTATGATTGGTGTTCTAAGAGAGTTTCCCAAATGTGTTTAATTCTAAGAATCCCCTCGGCTTTTGTCACACAGATTCTTAGCAGTAGGGGCCACAGATCTGGAAACCAAGAAATGCTGTGTTAAAAGATTGGTGTATTTTCTGCCCTTCAACAGTTTACAAGCTATCTTTAATTCTCTAAGCTTCAGGGGTTTGGTATCTGTAAAGTATAGATAATAATAGTCTTTGCCAATTTCCCCTTGTCTTAACCCTAAATCTCTCATGCTGTAGTTAAGCATGCTTCTGTATTTATATTTTCAGGTTATTTTTATGCAGATATAATAAACCAGTTGTCTTCTTATAGTAACATTCGGGTGGGGATAACTTTTCTTTTTGTGATTATTAGCTGCTTTTAGTAACTTATTTTTCCAATTTGTTTAGCAGCAGCAACAGAAGAACCAGAAGTGATCCCAGATCCTGCCAAGCAGACAGATAGAGTGGTGAAAATAGCAGGAATTAGTGCTGGAATTTTGGTGTTCATTCTCCTCCTCCTAGTTGTCATATTAATTGTAAAAAAGAGGTAAGATCTGATATTGTCCTGTACTACTCACTCACCATTTATGTCACAACTTTTTAACACTCCCTTCAAGCTCTTTTATAATTAGAACAAACAAGAAGAATTTAGTTTTAACAAGGTTCCCAATGCCTGAGTCCATTCCTTGTGCTTTTTAAATAAATTCTTGATTATTTGCAGTTTAATTTTGGATATAAGAATATACTTTTGTTAAATTCACTTTTTTAATTTATGTAAAGAATTAAATTTCTAAGCCTGGCACGGTGGCGCATGCCTGTAATCCCAGCAGTTTGGGAGGCAGAGGCAGGAGGATCGAAAGTTCGAGACCAGAAGCAGTCTGTGTAATTTAGCAAGACCCTGCCTCAAAAAGTAAAAAACAAAATGGGCTAGGGGTGCAGCTCAGTGGTTGAGCACTTGCTAAGCATGCAAGCGCAAGGCCCTGGGTTCAACCCCTAGTACAAAAAAAAAAAATTAAATTTCTCAAGTACAGAAATACTTGAGACATTGATCTATCTTATGTGAAGTGTTATTAAGAATAACAAGATATGATTATAATAAATTGTGATACTTAGGCTATAGTCTATGAATTCTTTTGTATTATTATCCTGTATTGTACTAAATCTTGGCTGCAAACTATATGTGAGGAGAATATAAGTATTGCTTAATGACATTGTATATTAAATATTCACTGACCAAATTTTAAATAAAGAGTAAGTTTTTAATTGACCATTATCTTTTATACTACATCAACCAATATTGTCATCTTCTGGAATTATATAAAGATATTAAGTCTTCCTGGAATTTAAACTACTCTCTTGTAGAGATCAAAGTATATCCCTGCTGAAAAAATATCAAAGTATACAATTTTTGTATTTTGAGCCTTTGACCATTATAGGGTGTCATATATAAATCATTGTATTAGTAAGTATTACTGCACTCCAAATCCTTCCAATCACATATTTTGGCTAATGCTACAATTTGGAAGGACTTTTTTAAAACCCCTTTAAATGCAAAGAACATTTGAACAACATTTTGTATAGAAATGTTATACTTTACTAGTTTCATTGAGTAATAAATGATGTAGCTTATATACTATTATAATTATTTTATACTAGAAATAAAACATTAACATTATAGATAAGACTCATGTTTTAACAATTCTATGAGAGTATATTTTAATATATTGCCTCTTTACAATTATCCCTTGGAGATATATATGTTGGAGAAGACACATCTGCATTAGAAACATTAGGTATGCATTATAGTGTTTTGTGTTAAATTAGCTACATATGTGCTTTCCCCAAATAGTGCTTTCTCTTTTCTGCTGTTGTCTACTCTGTGGTTGGAAAATATATCACATGTGAGGCAAGAAGATTTAAGTATTTTAGCAATGCAAATTTTCTAATACAGATGAATAAAATCATATAATACAAACTTCAGGTCTTATGTCTCTGTGTAATTTAAATTTTTATTTGCAAAATGAAATAAACAGTTTAGGTAGTTAACTAAACACTGTTTCCCAATTAAAATTATTGTGGTCACTTCAGATTGGATGCATGAAATTGGCTTCTGAATATATCCTCACTCAGGTGGAATTGGATTCAACTTAGTTTTGTTATTTATTTGAAACTACTTTTTTACTTTTTATTGCTCTCCTTATCCATGCTTCTGTATTTTAGGAATAACAAAAAACATGAAAAGTAAACTTCTTAAAGTGCTTAGAGTCATGAAGCAAGATATTGGGGGGATAAAATACTCTGACAGTCCTCTAAAATTGTATAACATAACAAATGCTTTTTCTGGTTCATATTTTAAGTGGTTAGATAAGTGAGCCTCTGTTAAAATATTTATCATTTGAGTTTTCCTAATTATGCTTTAATTGACAGAAAGTATCTAGGGCTGTTATTTGTCTTCCTCACCAGTACCTCTATGACTAGGGAAAGTTGCAATTTCATAGATGGATAAAATTCCCTATGTTACTTTCTGGTATATAGCATTATGTCTAAATTAACTTCTTCCTTACCTAAGCCACTCTCTAATTACTTATTCACATGTAGTGTGTGTCACACATGTATTACATATAAGTGAAACACAAGTATGTTTATTATACATAAACAAAAGCATAGAGACTATAGCATCATTGGGTATTATCAAGTTTAGCTTGAAAATTTTAGGATGTACTACAGTTTCCCTTTTAATATAGAAATCTATAAGTAAAATAATGGAAATCCAAATATTTTAGCCTCTTATTATCTGAATTTTTATGGGAAATTGTTAAGTTTCTCAAGACTTTATCCCTCACTGGGAATAACATATGTAGGTATATTTCTCAAATTGATAGATGTTCCCTGTGTTTTGGGTTGTTTTGGTAAAAGAATGGTTTGGAATTCAACTAAGTAGAGTTTTACAGCTAAGGGTCTATATAAAGTAAGTTTTTAGGCTAAGGAAAGGGATATTGCATCTTTCAGAACTCAAGGTCATTTTTTGCTTTAATCATTATTGAATTATTTCAAAATGTATGGCATTTTCCATTGATTGTGTATTATATTTTAAATGCACAGCATGAGCATATCAATAATTCCAAACATCAACTTGAAATTATGCTTCAATACAGTAAATGTTTGTATGTGATACCATGTTCACATGCATCTACTGTAAAAATATCTTTGTGTGTATATATATACATATATATATATTGTATGGTGCATATGTATATTCACATAACATGTATATACTTGTGTACCATTAAGATATGGTTTATTTATAGAAAATAGGTGTTATTCTGCATATATTATATATTAACATAATAGATATTTATGTTTTGTATCTAAAGAAAAATAGTCTATTTAGCATACAAGTTCTACACAAAGCTTTTCCATCTGCCATGACATTTATATGGTAATGGATGATACTATGCTAAAATGCATGTTGAAAAATACACAATCCATTCAGTTTTTCAATTTCTGGCAAAAAAGAAATGTCAGCATGTTATTTTTTCCAAATTATGTATTTCAAATTTTATTTTTTATTGCATATTTGTTTGTTCAATTGCATGGCAAAAGAAATCTAACAATGCATGTGCAAATTGAAATGCAAAGCAAAAACATGAATTTTGTTTTGTTTTGTTTTATTCTTTTAACGCACATTTTTCTGCTTTATTGAATGTGACAGAGTCACGCTTTTCATTCACCATTGCTTCTCTTTTTCCACTGTCTGTGATTTGCTTGCCAGGAGGAGCTACTATTCTTACTCCTACTACCTGTAAGTAGAACACGGGTGATGTACGACTTTACATGTGTTAAAGATGCAGTATCCCTTTTCAAAAGAAACTAAGAAATAATGTTCGTAATTTTGGTGACATTTCAAAAAATATGTTTTTCTGGACTCTAAAATAATTAACTATTATCTATTTTGATAACCTTTTTAAAAAGGGATATTGTACTTCTGTATGTTCAGCTACTTTTAATCTTTATTTACAGTTTTCTATAATTAGCTTTAATCTACAGGCAAAAGCATCATTCATTTACTTAAGTCAAACCTGTACCTTATTTTAGCAACATGGCTCTTCATGCATCTGGTAGAAGATGTGACTTTAACTCCCTAATGCCTATCTTTATATAATACTGTTATATTTGGGAAAATGAGACCAAATGATATATTCATAGAAGAACATTCAAACTGCCTTTACAGGATGTAAATAGATCAGATCTACATGTAATAACATCTTTCTCCATGTTCACAGGAATCCAAGATGGGTTATAACTTCAGAACACTTGCTGGCCAGTAAAGCCAATCAGTATACTCTTCTAAAAATGAAAGGATAAAATCATAATATTGCAGGAATACAGAAATAAAAATACTTTCTAGAAAAGAAGAATTGAGTTTATTGTAACTTAAATAGGACATAATTTTTATTTATTTATTTATTTATTTATTCATTTATTTGCTTATTGCAATACTTGGGGGATTGAACTCAGAGCTACACACTTTCTAGGCAAGTGCTCTAGCACTGAGTTCTATGCACAACCCTCTTTTTTATTTTTCATTTTTTAAAATTTTGTGACAGAGTCTCCCTAAATTGCCTAGGCTGCCTCTGTCCTCAACCTCACAATCCTCCTGCCTCAGCCTTGAGTCACCAGGATTACAAACATGTGCCACTGCACCAGCAGAACAAAGGCTTTATAAAACCAAGAATGGAGGTGGGGGACCCTATTGTCAACCTACTCAGGAATAAGCATAGACATCCTTATCTCCTTTGCTATTCCAGAGTCTTCAACGTAGCCTAGACTTAGCCTTGACTTAGGTATGGAAAGTTCATTTACACAAAGATGGAGAATATTGCCCATTCTATTTTCTGAGTCATTTTCAGTTTATCACTTCTGATACCAGTAGTTATCCATCCAATCTGAGGGAATGATATGACACTTCACAAGGCTGAAGGATTGAGATTGAGTATGTTTAGGGCATATATCTGATAGCATTTATATCACTAGGTAAATTTAACCTAGCTTTACAACAAAATTTTATGAGTCAATAACTATAACACAATTCTGCCAACATTTTAAATATTACAGACATTTGGCTTCCTAAAATCTGCTAAAACAAGCAGGTGTAAAAAACAGCGCTTCTAGCTTATTGTGATGAATCATAATGTGCTTGTTAAATCATGTTTGATGAAGCCAAAGGTAATTAACTGTACCATTTCATACAATGATAGAGTACTTTTCTCCTTTATGGCCCACCCTATACATACACCTGCAGAAGTTTATGCTGTTGGCTGCTTTGATAATGAAAGTCATTTGCATATCTGTCAAACTCAAGTACTTGCAAAATGAATTGTTTAACTGTCCTGAAGTGCACATATATAATATGCTGCTTTCATAGAAGAAGACAAAACATAAGACATACTGAAATCAATAAGTATTTAATTAATGAGGATGTCAATATACCTACCATTAACTGTCAGTGTATTTGTAGTAAAAAGAGAATAGGAATTCCCTTGTTGATCTATGGTTAACATTTCTGTGTTCTAGATAACATAGCAGATTATGCTAATGTTATTGTGATACTTAGGGTTACTGGCATTTTAAATCCTAACTAGAAAGAATGTTACAGAGATATGCCTTTAAGGAAACACACCTAGTGACACTTATCTGAATCAAAGACTTTTTAAAATAAATGTAGAAATAAACTAAAGGGAAACTTAAAAGAAAGTAGTTTTCATGGGCATTGTGTCATAGTAACTGTCAGTTTTTAATGAAAAAGGTTTTTTTTTTTGTTTGTTTATTTTGTAATGATCTGAATGAAAGCCTACCTCACAGGGTTGTTGTGAGGATTAAGGTATAAAAACCAAGCTGATAACATGTGATTTGCAGGTATCAACAAAGCTTATACTCCCATATAAGTTCCTTCCTAATCTTAGTTTGTGAATCTAAAATGTAAAAATCTTTCATTGCATGAAAAATTTCACTTTCATGCATTTGAAAAATTCATTAATTAATTTTCCAGAATCGTGAAATACATATACAGTATACATATGTTAAAGTAAAGCTTCAAAATTTAAAGTCATCATTCCTACTTGTTATTTTCTGTATGCCCACCTTCAAAATTTTGACATTATTTGTAGCCAAATTTTAGACTGTCATGTATTTACACAATTCCAAGGCTTACATTTTTTAAGGAATGAATTTTTCTTTACTCTTGTGTAAGAAACAAAGATTGAAAATTATTTCTTAAGCATTTTGCTGCTATTTTAAAATTTATAAATGGCAGCACATTTATACCATATTCATAATCTTCTCAAATACATAGCAACCAATGTTTTAACTCTTGGGTTTTGTTTTTTTTGGGGGGTTTTTTTGTTTTTTTGTTTTTTTTGTTTTTTGTTTTTTTTGCTTTTTGGGTTCTTTTTGTTACTTGTTTTATTTTTGTTTTTGAGACAGGGTCTCACTAGACTGTCCACGCTCACCTTGAACTCACAATCCTTTTGCTTCTGCTTCCTAAGGGCTGGGATTACAGGTGTGGACTACCATATCCAGCTTCTAATGTTTAACTCTTGAGAGTAATTAGTGATTTATATCATAATATCCTTTGTAATATGGCAATAACCACAATGGAAGGAGCCGGGTATAGTATATCATAGGCTTTAGAACCAGGTCATTCTTCACTGCTTAATAGATAAATAAGCTTGAGTGAGTTATCTAACTCCTGTGAACCTCAGTGAACTCATCTATATGATTAGAACCCTTATGCTCTAAGGGTTCAGTGGATTGGTCTGAGAATTGAGTTAAGTGAAACTGTTAAGCATATAACGGGACTAATTTAACCATACTACAAGAATTTATTGAGCACCTGCTATGTGTTAGACGCTGCTCCAAGTGCCAAAGGTATGCAGATGATCTCCCATCATGGAGCACAAAGTGGAGAAAATGATTGAAAAGTATATGCATTGATACATGATGAGCATTATTACAAGGAGTGAATGTGGTGCTATAAAAAAAATCATCTGTTTTGGTGGTATTGGGATCAGCCATATAAAATCCTCCCTAGCAGTGTCTTTTAAGCTGACACAAAATGGATAGAAGTTAGCCAGATATTAGAGGAGAAAGAATGTTGTAGGTTCAAGAACCTGTATTCTATATAAGGGCCTATAGGAAAGTTTGGAGAGTGGATGTCAATAGGTGAAATATGACCTGGTGATGCTTAGCTAAGAACATATACTGTTTGGAAAAATGAAACCACTTTAAAAAATCAAAAAAGCTGATATAAATATTCTAAATCATGGTTTGTATTTTAAAAAATTCAAGTCAGAATTTCAACACTGAGAACAAATGTCAGGGGTCACTTTAGGCAAGGTGCCCATAAACTGCTCCACAGTTCAGTCATCCCCCTTCCATTTGGTGACTTCCTGGCAGAAGCACATGTCTATATTACTAGTCTGAAACCTACATATTTGTATAAGGTTCTTGTCTTCTGGCCTAGAAAGAAAAGTTAATAGCTGTTTTAGTGTATATAACAAATATTGAAAATAAACAATGGTAGTGATGGGAATGATGGTATAGTGGTAGTTCTGGTGGCAGTGGTAGAAATTATACTATTGTCATTATTTTCTTAAGTATCACTGATACTGTGATGATTATTAATATTTCTTAAAATATGAGGTCATCTCCTTTGGCATATCTTACTTTGTTGTTGTTGTTAGGTGCCGTCGAGTCGGTATCCGACTCATAGCGACCCTCTGTACAACAGGGGAAACACTATTGTCAGTGTTTCTCTGCTGTTCATAGGGTTTTCAATGGCAGATTGATTTTTGGGAGGGGGTTGCTGGGTCCTTCTCCCAGCCTACAACTTCTGGTATTCCCGGGTGGTCTCCCATCCAGGTACTAACCAGGCCTGACCCTGCTTAGCTTCCGAGATCTGACGGGATCGATTGCCACAGGGCTACGGCTGCAGGCTATCTTACTTTATGACTTTCTTATTCAGATCTCTGAGTGTTGTATCAGTGTATTGTGTGTGTTGGGAATGTACCCCTGGAGGCCAAGTACTACAGTTCTCAAGAAAAACACACTGGCGCAACTCTCAAATTGCTCAATGAATTTTTAAAGGGAAAGCCTTTGGACAGGAACAATCTATTAAATGAGCCTTTGTAGCATTTGTAGTACATTTACTCTCATACAAACACTAATGAAGATCAGAAGAAAATGTCTTACCTTGTAATCTAGCTGAGAAATGATGTTCTTAAAACAACTAAAGAATATTTCCAAAGCAGCATAAATTACTTCCATAAGCTTAGTGATCTAATTTATCTAGTACTGACTTTTAAAATCTTTTTTCATATGGAATATAAATTGCCTGGTTAATGTGACTTAAATATTTTATGTAACTTTAAGAGATTTTACTTGCATGTTTCATGGGTGACATTCACAGAGAATCAAAATATATTTTATGTTCTTGATATGTTAGATAAAAGAGTCAGGATTTGAGTAGTGCAAAATGCTACCTCTGATAATTTCCAAATCCCCTAAACCATTTACCCTGCTGTATTTATATGACATTTCTGTAGTGGGGTTCTCAAACACATTTTTAGGATTTGGCCATTTCAGTACTCCAACATGATGATAATTTACATTATACCTTTACATGGAGATTTTCAAATTATTCTCAGTACCCTTCTTACACAGTAATAGATTTAATCTCATATATTCATGTGTATTTGAATTGTATCTGTCTGGGGTTGATTCTAAAAGATTAAATTTTAATTAATATAATGCTGAATATCTTAATGCTGCTCATGTTGCATTTTCACTCAGTAATAGCAGACAGGGGGCTGGGATTTAGCTCAGTTGGTAGAGTGCTGTGCTGCGGTCTCTGAGGTCCTGAGTTCAATTCCCAGCACTGCAAAAATGGGAAAAAGGCCTGGCAATCCACTCCCAAGGCAATCCCAAAACAGTCAGCCATTGAAAACCCTATGAGGGTTCGTTCACTTAAAATAATTTTCTCTAATTCCATCCATTTTGCTGCAAATGACCCTATTTCATTTTTCTTGATTGCTGAATAGTATTCCATTGTGTATATATACCATAGTTTTTTTATCCATTCTTCTGTTGAAGGGCACTTTGGTTGATTCCATATCTTTGCTATTGTGAAAAGCGCTGCATTGAACATGGAGATGC